>JAQIWG010002197.1:0-21209 GCA_034695025.1 Chamaedrilus cognettii | reverse complement strand
ACAACAACAACAAGATTACTATAGGCGAAGACGCCATCCCTATATAAGTGTTACCGTGACCACGGTAACTTGATGTGCCCAGGTCAAAATTTCTAAACGTTCTGGATCAAGTAACAAAAATTATTTTGCCACTTGACACATGTTATCTGTATTTAAGAACACGCAAAACAGTCGAGAGGCACGCTTTGCATTATGTGTCTCAGCCTTGCTAACATAGTTTCAATTGTCAATGTCATTCATTATTAGCGTAAATTTAGTCGCCAACTTGCTCAAAAAAGACTAAATATAGCCACACTGTCATGTGATATCCTAAAACCTGACTGCTTGACGACCAATTAAAAATTTAACTTTTAAGGCCAGAAGAAAAATGCGATCGTGTTTCTTTTAGTTTTTGCCGTAATTTCTGCGCATTTAAATTTCAACCTATGTGCATTCTAGAATAATCCTGATACCTTTTTTGACCCTTCCATCTTGCTAATATTCGTGCCATTGTTATCTAAAATAAATAAATAAATTAGAAGGTCTCTAAAACATCGAGTCAAAAATTTACAAAAAATGACTGCTAATTCTTGTAACATTTCGGAATCTCTTGCCGCTGACTTCTTGTGTCCTCGAAACTTGTAAAATCTTAATTTATCGCTCGGTTTCCGTTTGGCACATTATTAATTTAAAGAATCTTTCTTGTTATGACTTATTTACCTATTTTATGGATTAAAATATGAATAGAAGAAGCAGGTCCCCATCGCCGTGCAGGGTGCAGATCTATTTTCAATGCATGGAGATTGCATGCTAGTGGATAGTGCAGCACTGCAGCTGGAAGTTATACGGTGGTTGCTATCTGTTGAATTTTACAAGAGTCGGAGTTTTTATTTCAGAGCCGATTTCTTATGCATTTGATCTTCTTTAAAAAAAAATTATAGTAATTTTGCTTTGCAGAATTATTTATTTCTTAAGATTGCTTTCTGTAGGTGTACAAGTATTCACTACCGGGGCTACATTGAGTGAACATTGGCAGAATGGGAAAGAACAGTAATAAGAAGAATCCGCCGAACGGACTGACGTTCTACATCAACACAACCCTGAGGCCTCAGTTGGCTAGGGAAGGACAGATCTTCCGCAGCATTCGCGACATCATTCCCATTGCTCTTGAGAAGTATAAAGTAAGACGATTTTCTGATCCAGTAATCTCGATTTGACACTCTTTTTAGCACTTTTTTGCTTGGACACTTTTTTGAGATAATCCCTTTTTCTTTTTTTGCGATTTAGCTGCTCAGAATGCTTTTAATAAGATTAAATTGTACACCGTTAAGTTAGTGACACATCCATCGTTTAAAAAAAACGACAGTCTTAAATTAGCATAGAGACTACATTTCTGTAATTATAAAATTAATAAAGCATGTCAAATTTAGTCACAGACAGTTTAGTCACATGTCTGTAGAACTTGTCAGATTCTATTCTAGCTCACTACAGCAGTTTACTTGTTCACTACAGCAGTTTACTTGTTCACCAACTTAAGGAAGACGGATTTTGCACCGAACGTTGCCGTGGTTACTAGGCGCTGACACCGGAAGAAAAAGATGGCTATGACAAGATGGCGAAGGCTGCGAAGGCCGAGAGTCGTATCCCTAACAACGAGCTGTCGTGTCGACAAGTTCTGCCCAGCACTGGTGCGGTAGGAAACGATCTTTCACAAATTTTCTGCTAGAATCAAATGTACTTTTTACGTGTGATATACGATGTGTAAATTACAAGTATATATAGCCTATGCTGCATGGTTTGTATTAATTTCATATTTTGTAGATTTGATTTGTTTATAGATTATATATTGTTGTAATAGGTTTTTAAACGCTTGACGGTGTAATTTAAAGGCATGGGAGCGTGCACTGATACAATTCTAAATTAGCTATAGTATGCGAAATGATCTTTTTTGTTGACGCTATTATTCAGTAACAATACTGTCTGTTTTTTCTTCATTATTCCCAGGCTGCGCATCCGGCGGGGAATGATGATGGTGGGTCCCGGCGTTTGGACGCCAAGCAAGAAATGAGCGAGTGGATTCGTGATGGACGCGGTGAGAAAGTTTACGTTGGCTGGTGACATCTCTGTATCAACTATTTGAACAATTGAGGAGCATTAGATTATTTGTTTAGCTAATTATTAACATGAAATAAAATTTTCTTCTTAATTGACGTGAGCATTTTTAGATTAGAAAACACATTTGCTATATGAATATTTTGAATATCGCTAACATAAGGCTGGTTATAAGAATTACTTTGACATTTAAAAAAAATGAATAAGGGTAGTGTACTCTATGATGAAAAATAGGAAAAAATGAATTTATGATTGTAAGTCGCGCTTGTGGTGCTTTTGCATGATTTTGCCGACAGACGTGGTGGGGGAGCAGTTCTGCTTCATAGACTTTCAGCTGCTGGTGCGCACCAGTGGGGGGGAGGAGGAGGATCCCCTCTACCTCCCCATTGAGGTGGGGGTCGTGGAGTGGTGCATGCGTACCGGCATCACAGCCACTTGTCACCGCTTCATCAACCCAGGTCTGACTTCCAGACCACCGACTAACTGTAGCTGCTCCGTCAATCAAATAATTTACTAGATGCTGTTTGTTATAAGAGTTTAAAAACTATTTGCTATCGAATCAATCCGTTCTTTGTCTCTTTTGTTTTTGGAGTAACAGGAGATCTCAGAAATTGTTTATCTCAAGTTGTTGATGATTGTGGTTTAATGTAATTAGTATCTAGATTGTGATTTGATCATGCGGTTTAATTTTTGCAGGTGAAATTCCTCTTGGATATCGATTCAAGGCCAAGGATCACAGTGAGCGTTGCTTTGTTTTAAAGGATAAAACAATGTCATATATTTTAAATCAATACGTTGCTTGATGCAAAACTTTTATAAAGTTTGACTCATTTTAGTGGCGCTAGCGTTTGACTCGAGTGTGTCCAGTGATCCCTTCGGACATCAAAACAGACTTTAAATTCACTGCTATTTTATACTAAACATGTTACTACGTTTAATGGCGTGAATGTGAACAGGTGACGCGACCCACAGGATCCCCATTGACAAGTATTCTCAACTCGGTGTCACAGATTATGTCACGCTGTGGCGCGACATTAATCAGTTTGTCAATCTACACGCGACACCAAACCCCAGACCCGTCTACTGCGCGGTGCGTAACAAGTGCTACTTGCCTTCTGCGCAAAGGCTGCACAGCCTGTTGAGTTGTTTAGGCTTTAATCATAAAATGTATCTGACTGATCGGTGTGTTTTCTTTGTGAACAAGTATTTTGTAGTTACAAATATTACAGGTTCACCTTAGCTTGAACTCGCACAATTTTGTATTGAATACCGGTATGATAATTGCAATCCGCTAGTAACAGGTTTAAAGATATACAGTTTTATGGAATAATGTCTGGTATAATTTAATGTTTCTGTTTCTATAAATGAGTTTTTATTGTCAATAACAATGCTAATAAATGACAATCACATTGAATTTAATAAGTTTGTTTTTGAGAGACAATTATTAGATTTTAGCTGTTTAACACAATTATAGGCCTATACATTTTTGTAATTCTGAATTCTCATTTTTCATAGTGCTTACTTCTTCTTCCGCTATGATATTGCTTTTGAAGAATTGCTCTGCAATTCGTTGTCTACAGCGCGTGGACCTCGCAAAGGTTGTCGGCTGCCTTGATTGGCTGGCTGACGCATCGGGCGCTAGTCGCGGCTACGGGCCGCGTCCTTGTCTGAGGGTGCAGCTGGTGGAAGATCTGGTAAGCGTGCTGTACACATACAAGGAGAGAAACGTGTCAGAGACGGCGATCCTCGACATGCTGGGAGTGAGCACTTTCGACTACACTCCGGTGACCAAGTACGCTGCATCACATAATAATCCTTTGACTATTTGTCATTTTGTTATAAATTTAAATCAATCAAGGTTTTTTTTATATAATTACTATTTATTTTTGGTTGTCTGAATATTCTCTCCTCAATCGTGAATGATTATCGCCTTTTTGTAACATTTGATATAGCTGTAAACATTAATCTAAACACATGTTGTTTTTGCTACATTCGTACGGCTGAATGGTGAGTAGTTTAGATCGATATTTGCCCGTATGTATCTGTGGATGTGTTGTTGTATGTGTGTGTCTCATTCTGTAGGTGTTCGTTCCACGCTGACATTGAGACAAAACACTGCGCTCTCGGTCATCCAAAGCGACTCGCGTGTGTATATGTTTTAGGCTTTTATGGCTGCTGGATGAAGATAAGATAATTTAGCTGCTGCGAATAATGTCTGCTCAGTTGAAATGTGGATGCACTTTATTTGAGGAACAAATATATTGAGCTTGCTGAACTATTCGTTTTGTACAATTTAGTACATAATAATGACATTTTGCCACGTGTGCCTCTACAGCACGTTTTGGAAGTTTGTTTCATGGCATCATTTTATTTCTTGTATTTGTAATCACAAGTCTACTTGTCAACAGACGCCATTTTGTTCTTATTACTGTTTGTTGTTTGTGGCTCTACTCTTTTGTTTTATATATCCTCCCATTGCGTAATGTCATGTATCAGCTACACGATGATTGACTCGCTGTCGAGTGTGTACAAATACACCCTCACCCCTCATCACCTCCCTGCTCTATCCGGGAGCAAAAGTCGCGTTGTTCTCACCGCCCCACCCCCCGCACAGTCCCTGCTGGGTCCTCTCCGCCCCCCAGTTAGTGATAAAATTACGAATTGTTGATATTTGAGAGAATTTTTTTTTATTTTGTATCTTTAAATGTTGTTTTTTATCTATTGTTGTTAGTTTACAGCGCTCGGTTATTTATTGCATATTTCAATAAATTGGACGGTATAAGTTGATATTTTATTATGCGAGCAATTAAATTTATTGTATTAGCGTTTATATTTATTATTCTTATTGAACAGTTTGATGAAATAACAGTTTTACTATGCTTGTGATGTCAAATATTTGGGGCATACATTGAACAGTCATTATACTGTACTAAGAATTTGTTAAACAATTGTATAAGCTACCTACCGTACAGTATTACAAAACATTCTTCAGATTTTCTATATGCGAGTGATCTTAAACGCTACGCATTCACATATTTGTGCAATGTTTGCGAACATTTTCAAACAATTAAATATTATTATCTAAATTTGGTTTTTCAGGGAAATGCAGCGGTTGTCGGAGAGTGCGCTGCTGGGGTGATTCCAGCGGGGTTGTTAGGTCGGGGAATGACAGTGGTGCGAGCGGACGGAAGTCGGTCTAAGAAATCAGAGGGCGTGACCTTTGCATCGCACGATATTCGCTACGCGAGCACGGTGCGTTTCTCTGAACATGGACGTTTGGAATTTTAAATTATCTTTTTTTTTTATTGTCGTAACAGTTTGTTATGTGGCCTCGGCTCAATGGTTGTCTATTGAATATTCAGCTGTTCTATTCGTTCACTTGTTATCCGTTTTTTATGTTTTTAAGGCGGGTGAGCTTAATATAAGGTGTTTTACATTGGCAAAAACCTGAGCACGAAGCGCTTCAAGATGGATTTTAAATTATGCTCGCTGCTTACAGATTATTAAAGAATGGCTTGGCATATCATATTTGTGATTTGTTATTCATGCGCCAGAAGACAATCAGTTTCAGCAGTATTGCCGCAATTTTGGCGGCATTGCAGCATGCGCTTTACGTAACAGAACTTGAATCGACAAGTGCGTTAAAAAAAGCCAGAGAAAGTTTTTTTTAAAGTTTCTTTTGATCGTTTACAGACCTCGAGCTTGGATGAGTTTGAAGACGGCGCTGAGGAGCAAGATACTACTGCTGACTGCGATGCTACTCGGATCGGTGAGTTAACTGTGGCAGATCTATTGTTTTGTAGCGGGTTTTTGTCGAGGTATTTGTGACGTTGTTGGATGAAGAGTGTTAAAATTAAATTGAAGATAGTCTTTGCGATGATGTGATAAAATTTTATGTAATTTTGAATTGAAATGCATTTTTGGTTTTTTAATATTGCAGCTTTTGTGCATTAGAGCTAATGCAGTCAGCTTTTAGAATTAATATAAAAAATTCATTGAACTTGGTAAGTTGTAGTTTAGTGATGGAGTTAAAAAATTATTGTTTGATAATCTAATCGTCTTTGAGATTATCCGATATCCCGCTATATAATCAAAGTTTATGTTTATACATCGCTTAATTTGCGCGCGTGTTGCGTGTAGGGTCGCTGAAGGTTCCGCACAGCTCCGGTGGGGCCTTGAGGGCTGGCAACTGTCTGGAGCCTCAAACCAAGCCAGAGTCCCTTGTCTCTGCACCTGCTGCCAAGGATGGTGAGTATGATGTAACAGCCAACACTGAGTACACTTGCAGCTGCGTGTACAATTCCATGTACATTCAATAATCTAAGTATGCTTACAGCGCGAAGAAATGGTTGAGTAGTTTCCCTCCTTGATGATGCACTAATAGAAGCATTCTGCAGAAAAGTTTATACCATCTGTGCCATACGTTTTATATTACTTTTTCATAGATTAAATTAATACGTATATTATTTAAATCAAATGGATCGATGAAGATTGAAGAATGTGTGAATATTAAGTGAAAATATGCATGCAAAATGGAGGCAGATATATAAATAAAAAATCGAATTAGTGAATTAAATATTTGAATAAGAAAGCGTTATAAAAGCTTAATTTACTAGAGGCTGATGATAAAAGATCGACTCTGATGTCTTTCTGTGTCATTGGCAGCCTACGCGCATGACATCACGTCCCGTGTCATGCCCAAGCCGACACTCACCGATATAGCACGGCTTCACGGCACTTTAGACCAATTCCGCTTCTTCTCACTGGGTGGCGCGAGCCAATTAGAATCTCCGACGCACGCCATTGGTGGAGCCAGGGTCAAATCGAACGATTCGAATGCAAGCGACGTCACAGGAAATAGTGATGCGACTAGAAATGCTATGATGGAGACGAGAGTTGGATCCATGGCGGGATTGGGACGCGGGAAAATTTTTATGTCTCTTCCACCGCCTCCGGCTAGAATGTATGAGGGCGGTGTAGGGGATAGGCATTTTGGCGACAATGGGGCAGGGGTCAAAACAAACGACATCACCTCCGGCTGTGACTTAGCCAACCGGAAAGTAATGAAGCCGATGATCAGCTTTGATCGCGGTGCGATCAGTCGTGGTGGTCTGCTGGCCGAGAGTCTGCCGCCTCCGGTAGGCGCTGGCATGCCTGCAGGATCGATCGGTAGGGGCGGCCGGATGAGTTATGCTGCCGCGGGACCGGCAACCGCACCAGGGGGGATAAATCTTCATTTCGATCAACCCGTTTTTGGTAACATATTGTTTGCATATTAACTACATTATTTGGACGTATCTCGGTAAGCGTTAATGCACATATTTATTAAAGTGTTTTGAATGGATTTTACTATAACTGGGATTTGAGTTTGTTTTCATGCAATTTTTAAATGGCATGCATCTTGCTGATTGACATGAAAATAAGTTCCCGATGACGTCTCTCCAAGCCGAAACTGACTCTAAACTCATTATTATTGTAGTTTTTTTACATATGAGGTTTGGTTTTATGGCAAGTTTTGTGACTGCCAAGGCTGCTTCTGTGATTTTTGATTGGTCATGAATTAGAATGGTTTGCGAATATAATGCCTTTGTACATTTTGTACGTTTTAGGTATTTGCCACTGATTTTTTTAGATAACGCTGAGTATTTGAGATGACTGTATTATTATAAATGTAGGGGCCATTGGCCAAAAATAGATTTTATTTTGGTGCCACACATTGTTATCCGCGCGTCGAGTTTAGTTTTATTTCATGTTGCCTTTAGGCCGAGGGAGAAGTGCAGCCATCCTGCAACAGCTTCAAGCTGCCCCAGGCAGCTCGGGTCGACGATGAAGTCGGAACAGAAGAGATGCCATCGCAGTGGCGTATTGTGTTCGTTTGTGGACTGCAGGAATGCCTTGAAGAAGAATTTGGAGATTTGACAGTTGCCGAATTAGGGCGCTATGCCTGAACAAATGTTCATTTGTGTGATTTTGATAAATCACTACATGGTAGATATTGACTGTGATGTTGCGAGTGTAGACATTTTTCATTTTCGCTACCGTAATGGCTGCCATTTCAGATTTTCATAGTTTGATCGTAGTCGTATGTATTTTGTAGAATCATTTCGCTAGTGATTTTATCAATTAAGTTGCTCTTTTAGACTTCATAGCATGATCGATATTTTTAGGATGTAGAATCTAAATCAAATTGAAGAAATATTGGCACCTGCCGACCATCGCATGCGTAAAACATAGGCACCATCTCACTCGTGATAATTAAGCATCGCGACTACATCTGATTTGGCTACGGTATTTAATTAAGAGTTTATAATATATTTGTTATGTAAGTTGTTTTTGACAGTTAGTGAATTTTACTGTCCTTTAATTTTGCTTGTCGATTTTTGTTAGTAGTTTGAATGATTCTGATTTTAATTGAACGAATTAGGTGCATTCGGTTTAAGTGTCTATCAAGGGTGCTGATCGCTTCTGTAAACTCAGAACTTGTCTCTTTAATTTGTGTATATCGTAATGAAAATTATGTTAACTATTTTGACAAGTCCTGAGCCTTGAGCAACTAATGACGCTGACCGGCATAATTATTTGAGTGACTTGTTACAGATCGTTTTAATGAAGAGCTTTCTCCGCAAAGATTATATATAAAAAATATTTTTTATTCGTTCATTGTTTCTCTTTGTGGGCCAAATATTTAGTAAATAAATATTTATAAAGAAAATTGTTATAATTTGAAGACTTAGTTTGAAATAACACTTACAGAAATGACAAATTTATTTGTGAAATCATTCATTGAAAATGTGTTTACATGATTTCTTATACAAAAAACACTAGCCCTTAATAATTCATAGGTGGTACAGTGTCAGTTCTGAAGAAACGACGATGATTGCTTGGCAATACAAAACAATGCTGAAGACAAGCCAAGCGAATAAAACAGACACGCAATAGTTAGTTTGAAATAACACTTACAGAAATGACAAATTTATTTGTGAAATCATTCATTGAAAACGTGTTTACATGATTTCTTATACAAAAAACACTAGCCCTTAATAATTCATAGGTGGTACAGTGTCAGTTCTGAAGAAACGACGATGATTGCTTGGCAATACAAAACCATGCTGAAGACAAGCCAAGCGAATAAAACAGACACGCAATAGTTAGTGTATACACATTCAAACAATTATTACTTAGTATACAAAATTGATTGTAAAATACAAAACTGTCGCGGCGGAAGTCAAAACAGGCGCATGTACATCGGAATAGCAAACAAAGAGCAGAAACAAGAGCGCATAAGTCCACAATAAGCACTCACTGCGCGACAAAGTAAAAAAACATGAACACTGTCGAATAGACATATCAGAAACGGTGGGACATCCAGCACTGGATCAAATAGCCTAACAATTACACAGTAAAATAGGTCTTATTGGGATTTATACCATAATATAAAGTCTTGTAATACATTGGCTGAATTAGCGACACACATTTTTGTTAACAGCACAAGGCTGGCCACAATTGCTCAATAATAAGCTCATGCATTACAGCTAAAGTTCTAAATGCGAAAAATTGTACAGAAAAATAATTTTAAAATCGATGTGAAACATTTACAAGCAATACAAAAATTAGGACGAATCAACGCACTGGAAGTTCAGATAAAGAATAGCTGACAGCAACGTAAGCCTGAAGATTTATGCATCAATTAGATCGCTGCGGTGAAATACAGCGCTGCATTTTTTATTAACGCTAGTGGTAATCAGAGCAAACTTGGCTCTATCTATTGCGGCATGGATGATTTGCGATGCCAAGCCTTACCTTTCCTGGCAGATATTTGTGAAGCAAGTCACAAGTCACGCTTGCAAGTCGGAAGACGCAACGATATGAGAATCAAATGATCAACACAGCTGTTGAATGTTCTAAACAGAACAAGGTAGCGAAAACAAAGCATACTTTGTGTAGTGTATTTTGTATAATGTCCTAGTCTTGATATTAGTAGAAATGCAATTTGAACGCGAACAACGACCTGAAGCCAATTTTAACTTCAATGCCTGAGCAGACACTGCACTGAAAAAAAACTGCTTACAACCACGTTGATCCAAAAACAGTCCCAAGGGATGTCTTGATGCATGTAGGGAGCATTTTAACATTCACAGTAGCCACTATTGTGCCTGGCAATACTCTGAACTGTAAATTGAATACAAATGAAAAATATTTTAAAGGAGTTTAGTTGAACAGTGAAGTGTGGAATGTGGGTCACGTCTTTAGGGGCTGGTTGTATCAACAGCTATCCCCTTTTAAATCGGGCCGATTTGTTGTCAACCACCGCGTAAACTAAACTACGGTATGTAAATAACCCGCAGCATTATTTCCTGTCAATCACGCCACAGCAATCATTAACAAAACCTTGCCATACAGAAAACATTGAGCACTGTTAACAACAAATCACGGCAAAGCAGTTAGAAAGAGAATGAGGGTTATTTGCCTACTTAGAGTTTCGTTGATACAGTAACATGCAGACATCCGGTGCATTACACACCAGAATGAGAAAATCAACAACAAGCTAATAACCAATCATACATTAACCAAAGGCAAACTTAGGACCAGTTGTTCAATCGAGCATTATTTGTTCTCAAATCTCACACGCTAGTGACGCCACGATCCAATAGGATCGCGCAAATTAAATCTTAAATCTACTTTCAACTGGCTATTATTGGCTGATCCAAATTAGATCTGAGATCACTCAAATAACACTCGATTGTACAATGGCCCTTAAAGATTCGTGGAGAATAGACTTATTCGTCGGATAGAAGTGCCAGCATGTACTTGTCAGTTGAGATAAAAGCATAAAATCATGCAAGCTTCTCGCAGTGCTAAGCAGTAGAGTTCGGCATTTAAAAGTCAGACGTTCACAAAGAACTTAGAATATTCAGGAACAACAGTGACACACGCTTTAGACCGATCCACTGCTAGTTTACCAGCAAATACATCATCATTTCTTAAGGCTGGGTTTCCATCAAGTGTTAAAATGTCAAGCGAGATCATCAAACCCTATCAGCGCACTGAAAGCTGATTGAGGATTTATTTAACGCGACATGATTGGTTTAGACTCAAATTTAAACTCTAACATACGATTGAAAAGCCTGGCCTAAAGGTTCTATAAAAGACTTCAGAATAACAACTGAACCTCACAATGATCGGAAACAAATCGCCCCAATGATCCGCCATCTTGCCACTCGGTTTAATACAGGTTTTCAGTGCAAACCTACGCCGTCACGCATCAGCGGGCTGTGAGCCATTACCCACATAAAACCACGCTGCAAGATGGTGGTTTAAAGAAGGTCATTCTGCCAACGCCGTCGACAGACAATGCGAGATCCAATTCTTGTTCTGAAATCTCTGAGTTGTACGTCTAACTTAAAAAATGGATCAGGATCATTCAAAGATAATCCAGAGATCATCTAAAGATGAGCCAGTAGTCCTGAAGGAGAAACTCCATAAGTTGTCCGCGCTGGACCAGGGAGACGGCGAGATCAGGCATCTCACACTCCTCGGGCCACATGAGGGTCGGACCGAACACTATCGCGAGGTTCTGCTCCGTCATTCGGTTCTCTGCCTTGTGCTCAATCACACTGCAGCACCCGCACACAGAATATCGTTTTAAATAGTTCATAAATTACTAGTTCATATTCCTTTGCAGTGCAATAATCATATTTATGAATTGAAAATCGTAAAGTAATATTTATAGTGAAGACCCATTGCATTCCACTTGCATGTTCTTAGCAATTCGAAGCAGAAAAATGTCACAAAGCAAAACAACTACAGGCTAGATTCGGTTCTTGGGTTTTAAGGGCCGTGTGTAGTAACAAAGACTAACACAATTAGGTTCAGCACCTCGGAGCCAAGCAAAGAACTGCTCAATCATCCTTAGTCGCCATTTACGACTCGCCTGGGACGCTCTGGGCTGAAAAGCAATTTTTGTATTCCCCGGTTTGCAGGGGCAAACAATGCTATAAATCTAGCAATCAATTCAAGTTAAAGAATGCAAGTGTTGAAAGATTGTGTGATAACATCATTCAGAACTCAATGCTACCACAAACAAAGTGTTCAGTAGCGGGGCGTCAGAGGAAATAGCTTACAGCGTGAAGTGTCGGAACAGTTCTCGCAGTGTGTCGCGGTTCTCTGCGGGAAGCAGTGCGACGAGCTCTCGCACGTTGTTCAGCCGCGCGTCCTTGTTTGTAATTACTGCACACACAACAGATCCACACAGTGTCAAACTTCTACACTGGGTCGTATCAACCGCATTTGATAACTTGCACTAATAAACTTGAGCCGACAACCACCGACAAACATAGCAAATTCAGTCCCACATTAGTCAACACTGCTAAGCAATAACAGCCCAATAATAGTTGAGAGTTGATCATAATACCAAATATTGGCCATCTAATGGCGAGGCTTAGATCTTTCAAATAGCTTGTTGAAGAAACAGCAATTCAAAAAGATTCGTAAAGCAAATCAACGAAAAGCATTGAGTAATGAGACAGGACATGATATTCAAATCACGTGAACTATATTTGAATATCAAAAATTAATTTGTAGCATAATTTTATCAATGATCAGATCAAAAAACCACCATCACACTACTATAAGCTTACAAGTAATACGGGGTTAACTATAGAATGCAAAAATTATATGTCATGTTTACAATCAGCCGCTACGCTACATTCAAAGTTGCAAGCTAGTACCGTATGCGTCGATGAATCGATCGAAGAAGCGGAACGGAATAAGGGGCTCGATGAGTTCTCTGAAGAAGAGCTTGAGAGCGCCAGTGACGACGTGAATGTCTCGCTCGGGGTCACGCAGGTCGTATCGGTCATCTGCAGATATATATTGATCCGATGGTTTATATTCTAACCAATCAATCCATCAATCAATCAATCCATCAATCAATCCATCAATCCATCAATCAATCCATCAATCAATCCATCAATCAATCCATCAATCCATCAATCAATCAATCCATCAATCAATCCATCAATCAATCAATCAATCAATCAATCCATCAATCAATATCGGACAACTTATACAGCGCCGTAACGTGACCCGCGTCATCACAAGGGCGCTTTAATCTGATGGCTTTTTATTCGAATCACTTCAACATAGCAGCTCCATGAAAAATAAATATTTAAAAAGTTATACACGAGTGTCAAAGACTTTAGGACAAAAAAATGTTGTTTTGAAGCGGATATAATAAACAACGTTCCTTCAACGCCAACGGACAATAAGCCCATTGTTATTATTATTTATTGGTGTGCTAAAAAATAGAAAAAAAACTTCTTTAAAAAAGCAACGAGTATCCGCAATTCAATGTTGAAGAACTCCTGAAATACAAGGATGGAACTAATTTTTCTAAGATTTCTTTCGCTGGCAAGCATGGAGTGAATCTACATTCTACGCACCTTGATTGGCCATGCAGCGCAGCTTCTGTATGTCGGACATATTGCCGCTCAGTCGGTAGATTCCATCCACGTCAAGCCCTAAGGAAATGATCAGAAAATTTCTAACTACAGATCTTTGACAGTATAGAGGAGCATGGCAGCGAGATAAATATCATTATGTAACCAAACATCGGTCACTAGTAGGAGAAAATAAATCCAGCCACTCAAGAGCAATAGCGTCAAACAGCATACTGATGGAAAATGATCTGATATTTTCACTAGCGTGCTTCTCTGCAAACAAATCATGAATGAGTGAGGTAAATAAACATTTCAACGACCAATAGAACGATCAGACCAAAAGTGGAAAGGAGAGCAGATTAACCGTAGAGTTCGACGGCTTGAATACACTCAACGACAAACTTTGGTATGGTGCTGCCCTCTTTGTGACAGATCGTCAACAGGTGAGAACCAAATATATCACCTGCAGACAGCGCTAACATAAACCATCTCGTAAGACCTTCACAAACAATAAATTTTCAAAGCAACAGCAGTGAATATCTTAAAGTGTAAAATTGCGGTTCATTCGGAATGTAGGCTAGATTTAGAAGCAAAACTTAAAATGTAGCACAACCAGAAAAACTAATTCATTTGAGAAATGTTATGCATAGCTAACACAAATAAAGATCACAAAAATTGACATTTTTAGAGGCACCAACATTGTCGGTCTTCTTGCTTACTTTGATAGGCAAACATTTGATCTACCAAAATTTAAATTTCGGAATGGTGTTAGCATCGCCTGAAACTTAACAAGAACTATAAAAAATAACTTGATGCAACATACAAATACTAAGAGACCTCAACTAAGTATGATTCTCAACTAGGTATGATCCTCAACTAGGAATGATCCTCAACTAAGTATGATCCTCAACTAAGTATGATCCTCAACTAAGTATGATCCTCAACTAAATATGATCCTCAAGTAGGTATGATCTTCAACTAGGTATGATCCTCAACTATATAAGATCCTCAACAAAATATGATGCTCAACTAAGCATGATCCTCAACTAAACATGATCCTCAATTAATACGTTCCTCCACTAGTACGATCCTCAACTAAATATGATCTCTCAAGTTAAACAAGAAGAACATAATAAAAAGAGAATAGAACTTAACAAACCATCCTTGTAGATGCCCTTAGCCCTCAGGGAATCTTTGGAGGGTCGGCCGGTGAGCCAAAACTTCAACCGCTCCCTCCCCCGAGATTTATCCACCCCCCCTGGCGCTGTTGACGAGGTCAGGAGCAGGTTGTCCGGGGTGTGCGGCCGATCTACAAACAACATGGCTGCGTTTAGAGATGAACTAATTAACATCTCACGAAAACTAGTAATTGGCTTAAAATAAGCGTCGATGATTTTATAACATAGTACTATAATTATGGGACTAAAAGTTAATTCAGCAAGTGATAAAGGTCTTTGTCGATCCTAATTAATGCAGAGATCAACCGATAGCAACAAAATGATGCATGCCAATTGTCACTTGCAATCTTGTGCAATTGATGCATCGATGCATACTTCAATTGATATCAAACGCACTGACAAATAACCGCGCCTATAGATTTGACACGCGTACAAATGCTACTCAAGCGCATTTAGCTATATATACAAAAAATCCAGATTGATACCGACGCAATAAAAAAAACCATAAACATATGGTACAGGTCTCTAAAATTACATGGAATTTTCAGTATCAGTATCAAAACCCACTACAAGCCTAATAAATTTATCACCTCACAGTCACCCTAATAGAATTATTCACCTTTTTTCGCTGCCAG
Organism: Chamaedrilus cognettii; assembly: GCA_034695025.1. Lineage (NCBI taxonomy): Eukaryota > Metazoa > Annelida > Clitellata > Enchytraeida > Enchytraeidae > Chamaedrilus > Chamaedrilus cognettii. The sequence continues at coordinate 5,867 of JAQIWG010002197.1, read as the reverse complement.
CTGTGCCCGCTGTGATTTATCCCTTGGTGCCGTCGGGGACTCTCCCTTTTTCGCGGTGACCGGGGATCCCTGCCCGCTGCCCCCGATCCTAATCCGCCCCCCAGAGGGCGATCTCTCGGTCGTCGCGCCAATGAGATGATCTGTATCCATCGCCAAACTTCCCGGCGAATAAAAACTTGCCGAGTTAGTAATCGCGGTAATGGGGTGAGTAACCGCGATAACGGTGGGGATAGCGTGTGCACCGGCAGGATAGCCAAGGATGGTGCTGCGGTTGGAAAGTGTCGCCGCAGGGAACGCAGCAGCAGCAGCAGGGGAGGGCTGGCTGCGAGATGCGCGAAGTTGTGTAGCGGACGGAGGATTGGAGAGAGCTTGTTTACTCTGAGCACAAAATAAATCATGTCGCTCAGCACCAGGCCACAGTAAATCATGTCGCTCAGCATCGAGTTAAAATACACCAAGTTGATCATCATTCCGTAAATGAGCAGTAGATGACTACAATTTAAAATTTACATCATCCATAATCAATTAATCTAAAAATAGAATGAGCAGTATAATTTGTAGTAGAAATAGTGTAGGAGTAGCAGTGAAGGTTTAATTACACGCCAGCATCCTGATAACACAGTTTCAATGACATTGGATTTTATGACAAGGACAGGTTTAAGCTTAGAATGAAGCAGGATTCTATCAAGAAATCACACGGATGCGAGCTGCCAACAAATTAAGAGCTACAAAGGTAGCTACAGGCTCGCGTGCTACAACTCACCACAACATTGACGTTATGGCAGAGAGCGTCATGCCAGGACTCGATCAACGCCTCATCCTCAGCACAAAGCAGGTATTGCGTCCCTGTTGCCGATGTAACCTTCGCGAAACAGTCCCAGTAATTATTACACCACACCAAACTCCAGAGGCACCACAATCTTTGATCTAAACCATTTCCAATATTTATCTCCAATCTTTCATCTAAACCACAGGCTAGCTTCGATATTGAAATGAAAGCGTTTTCATTAGCTTCTAGAAAAAGGTGAGAAAGCCAAAAAGAGTTAATAAAATCACATAAAAGGTTGTATTTTTTATTATGTGCACAAAATTTACACCATTTATGTCCGAGTTACATCAACAATAGCTAACAACGCATCAGCCGTCACGGGAACTATAATTCGGTTACATAGATGAACCAAACGACAAATAAAGCTCCGATCATAAGAGCATCTTCAAATCACAAAAAACAACCAAATTACAGAATAAACAAGCAGGCCTATGGGTCGAGAAAGTTGCGTACCTGGATGATATTCTTGCGACTGCTGCGTGCAGTGGGACCCATGTCAACGCTGGCTCCGCGCAGATCTAACTCAGCCTCAGGGCGACCCATCGACGACTTCTGTCACAAATATGATCTTCATCATGTCATAAATTATATTCATGACATGATAAATTTACGATACTATATAATAAATAAGATTTCAGCGATTTCCCACCTTCCCATTACCAAAATGCAGTTAATTATGTTGTGGTAATTACGTCAGTACGATATTAATGCAAATACAAGGTGTCCAAAACTTGCAACTCATGTTGGGTTGTAGAAGTTTAAAACAAAATCTCTCACCGTCTGCGTAGCCTTCTGCTCCTTATAGAAATAGAGCATGGCGCGACACAACACCACGTACGCCGACGACCATGTTTTCTTCAACTTCTTTCCGTTCTCCGCTACCTTGGCGCGCTGCAACACCCCGGCCTTCTCCAGGAACGTATTCTCCTGCTGCCGATACAACTCCGCGTCGGTGGATATCTCTTCCTGCGATGGCAGTGCCCAATAGGACGTGACCGTCTCGATGTTGTAATAATAAAGCCTCCCGACGTCATCGGGCAGCTGCTTGAATCGGGCTTTCGAGGCGGCGTGAACAAATTCGAGTTCCTCCTCAGCGTTTTTCTCCCTCGACCAGCCCTCTGGGAGGTCATTCGAGCCTGTGGTCGTTTCGTTGAGGTCTGAGAGGGGTACGACGCCTCTTCTGGGTAGAGTCCAGCTGCTTTGATGCGTATCGCGCTTGAAGTAATAATTCCTTTCAGACGAAGTGTCTCGGTGCATTTCCCATCCCCCTGAGAAGAGTTTGAGGGGCAACGACCCTGTGGAGGGAAAGGGCGGTCCCTGAGCCAGCCCAGAGCTCCCCCGAGAGGGACTCGGCAGGGAGGTGGTGGATGTCGGCTTTCTTGGTCCATCCACTGTGTCCTACGCAGCAGAGAACACACAGTATCGCGACTAGTGTCTGTCGGTCACACATACAGTATATAATGAAAAACTTGAACTAATGATGCAGCAGTGACACTAGGTAACTACCGTATGTCTATAATCTATAGCCTCCATAGCCTTAGCAACTAGGCCATTGAGCAAGTTGTTCGCTAGAAATTTAGCATTATACACAGTCCATCAGTGACTTGAGCTGGGGTAGGCCTAACACAAGACATCAGACAATCGACACAAATAGTCAATCAAATTCTATAGCCAATCACTGAGAACCAAATCAACGATCGTCAATCATTGATATAAAATGCCACAATGCTGAACAAAATCACTGCTAATAATGACACAGGGTAACCATGTGGCAAGCAGTCAATAAAACGAAGTTGATTGAACAAATAATGTTTGAAATCCCTAACCTGCCTCAGTTGGTCCCCCCCCGAGGACGCCGATGACTCCCCATCCTCTCCGTATCCCAGGTCCACACTGCTCGAGCTGCCGAGAGTCCTCTGGCCTCCCCTCGCCCCCTGGCCCTCCCTCGCCCCCTCCTCCTCTCCCTCCTCCTTAAACAAACTCCGGTTGTTCGTCCAAAACTCCCCGAATGCCCCCCCAAGACTCCCGGGGGAACCAACGCCCCCAGAAGCGGAAGAAGTGACCCCCCAAGAGGCAAAAGAAACGACGCTGCCACCGGAAAGAGCAGAAGCAAGGGTTTTTCCACCGGCAGCCGCCGGGGTGGTGGGGGAGTCTTTCAACCCCGAAGAGCCCAGAGATGCGGAAGTGCGTTTTCCCTTTTCTTCCTTGACCCCCAAAGCGGAAGAAACACCAATTTCCGGTGGAGAGCCCGCGGGCAGGCTGAGAACCGCCGGCGAGTCTTCCCTTGTGACAGATCCCTTTCTGCCAAACGAATTTAGTCGTGCGGCGGAATCGGCACCGCGCAAACTATTCGTGGTTTTTTCTTGAGAAACCGAGCGAATACTAGCGTTTTTGCTCGTAACCGAATCAGTCTCTTCTGATGACCTCGATGGGGGGAATCCAATGGATGATCCCACCAAAGAACCCGATCCCCCTCTCGAGCGCTCTATGATCATCGAGACGGGACGACCCCCGTGCGATTTGGTCAAATTCTGCGTGCTTTCCAGATCCCCCCCGGATGAGAAGCGGTGTTTCCGCGACACGTCTTTCGCTTTCCCGTTCCGCAGTTTCCGAACGACCACCCCGCTCGCCAAATGATTTCCGTTCGGGTTTTCGCTGGGATTTCCGTTGTCTACACGCGCGACTCCTGACGTCAGAATTTCGTACAGTTCCGTCATGATGGCTTCGTCGAAAACCGGCTGCTGGACTGAAACATCGCTCAGCATCTTTCTCGAAGGTTTAGCCGGCGGTTTCGGAGGAAGGCTACCGCCACGCGGCAATGTCAAATCAGGTGTCGATTCGCCATCCGAGATTTTACTGGAGGGGGGAAGCGACGGAAAGCGGATTTCTTCGGCATAGCGAGCCGGAACAACAAGCTCAGAGCCGGAGGGATCGAGGCGCCTGACCAGCCACCAGTTGGCGGTGAGCTTGCGAGTTAGGCAGAACCGGTCACCGGCGTTAACGGATACGACGGTGGATTGAAAGGGAACGGTGTATTCGTAGTCAGAAATCATGCGGATATGGACGGGAGAAGGGGAATACGTTGCCATGGCAGCCGGCGAGGAAAGGTTGCTTCAGCATTAACGAGCGTGCATTATTCATCTTACATTTTCTAATCTAAAAAAATGTTCAATCGCGTTCTTTTCTGTCAAATTATTCGCGGGTATAAGAAAAATAAAAGTGAACGTTTACATTTGCTCTGGACTCTATTAATGACAACAGGCAAAATTATATGATTATAGGCCTCACATACATAAACGGGCTAAAGCCTGTTAGGCAATAGACATACCCTAATTAGCATAATGTATAATTAAATAGACATACACCAATTAGGCAGAAGTATTAATTATACATTTTCAGACATTTTTGTCAACAAAACAATAAATAAAGGATAATGTCACTTAATGTGACCAGATTCGAAATCGAAAGCACTTTTTCAAAGACAAAATCTCAAAAGTAGGTCTACTAAAATACTATTAGGCGATTGTTACAGTCTACCGTTAAATTCAATTCTAACGGTAATAGTGTAATGGCATGTAACTTCGTCGTTTTGTAAGCAAAATTTATTGTTCGAATCGGACCCGTTCTCTGTCATAGTCATTGCATATGTTTTTTATAAGATTGAATACCCGATAAAGAGCAAGGCTTTTTAAATTCAATCACAGCTGCATTAACGAACTCGAATTTGATTCAGAACAAAGACACATAAACGCACAAAACCAATTATTGTTGTCTATAATAAGATGATCATTGTTCCATATTGGCAAGATCAGTTTGCGAATGAAAATTCCCTTACGCTTCCTAATTTATCACCTGTTAACCGTTCCTACACCACAAACCCTAAACGCTAGTGGGTCCCCCCAGCCTCCTCCACATACACCCGTCCACAGTACCACCCCCGCTGCATATCATCTCACGCGCTATGTCCCTGAACTGTTTGTTGCACAGGCAGTAGATGATAAAGTTAACGGCTGAGCTCAGAGCCAGCAGCGTATCTGTTATTTCGCGGATTCCCTTCGCGAGGTAGTTCTTCTCGTCGGCGTATCCGAATCCGAAGCAGGTGGAAAGGACTGCGTCTGGGAGGACGCAGATCATGAAGACCAGGATGACGACGATCAGCATGACGGTGATGCGGTTCTTGGCACGCCACTTCTTCTTACTCGACACGCGTCTGCGGCGAACCATGACATTTAATTAGAGGCCTATACTTCTTGGCACAATATCACATTTTGTACAATTGCACCCGGGGCTACGCGTACGTCAGACTTATTTTAAACCTAAATAACATAACGCCGCAGCCTGTCGTGTCGCAATGCTGTGGCGATGGCGAAGTGTTAGCGAGGGAACAAATGATACAACGCGCACGCGCAGCGAACAAGAAGATAACAAACTATGCATCGCTTCATAGAGTTAAAAAGAAACCGTAGGGCCCAGCTTTTTTTTAACGCATGAAAATATTACAACACAGCAATATGGCATAGGACGCGCGTTTAAGATGCAGATTTGCAGGCTGTGAGTGATGATCACTCCTAGCGCTCGTATACAATACATGACATTGTATAGATCAATCAAACAAGATAGCGTTGAATACAGCATAGTTGTTCCGCACGTTTGTGGCGAAAATAAAGTGCGTTAAAGTGCGCGAAATTTTAGAATATAATTAAGTGCGTTGAAGTGCGTTAATGATCAATCTAAAATTCTGAACTTAGGGACCTAATCATGTTCCAATATGAAACAGGCTACCTGGTCACTTCCCTACCCAAGGTGAGTTTGGTAACTTTGAAGTTTGATTGATTTGATAATTTAACATGCAGTTTTCAAATTCAAAGCTACTGATTGTCAACAGCTGAAATTAAGTACAACTGCAAAGTTCAACTTAATGCTTAAGTCCAACAAAAATGCACAACTCCTTCAGGAGCATGTGAACATTTAGCTATATCCGAACCTTTCTCTCCAACGCCGGATAGGTGACTTCTTATTCTAACAGCATTACCAACGA
>JAQIWG010002196.1:0-21212 GCA_034695025.1 Chamaedrilus cognettii | reverse complement strand
GGGGGGGCGTGTAATTCCAGTTACTCTTCCTTATCCTCAGTACAGAGCTCAGAGCTCACGACCGGGGGGGGGGTGTTAGCAGAAATTTTTCGCAAACCATTAATAGTACTGGCACTTTCTTGTCTATAACCTAAATTTTCACCCACGGGCGCGGCATAAAAAAAAGTCCTAATACCCCCCAAAAGGGGCTGTACTACACCCCCCCTGGGGGGGTCAGCCGTTGAAGGGGTGCCCAGCAAAAAACTGGGGGGTTATACTATTACATCCCCCGGTCAGCCTTTGGGGCGGGGCCAAGTAGAAACTGGGGGAGGGTTAAACGATTGCATAATTCTCTGGTAAACCGTAAATACACCGGCGCGCTCTGGAATCCGCGGCATAGGGCCTAGAGATATTATTAGCGTTTAAAAACTACCACTGAACTAAAAATATTTAAATTACGGTACCGGTAATCTATTATTAAATTACCGGTAAGCTATGGTCAATTATGGTAATCTAACTACGCAAATTCCTGACCGTCAAACTACCGACGATTCGAAATAATGCATGAAATTTACAAAGCTTGCTAGGATTTTAGGTGGAAGTACTTTCCGTCAGAAACGACGATGTATTCAAGGAAACGGGCGAGGCTGCTGTCATAACATCCATTTAAGTGCATTTTCAGGCCAAATCGACGTTTTTATATCAAAAAAATCAGTACGATTTACCGAATCGGTAATTTATAATAAATTACTTTTTTATTTTAAGTAGCCGTAAATTACTAATTTTAAATATCGTCACAAATTACAGTAATCTAAGATCCCTTCAAACTTATTTATAGATGAAGCGAAGTAGCCTAACTCACTTGGAGCGGCTGAAGGAAAGGTGTCGTTACCGTTCTCTTCGCCTCCACCTCCAACTCCAGCACCCCCCGCCTCTTCCGAAAATAATAAGTTTAAGAATTATCACTAGCAAAAAGAGCTTTGGCTCATTCATATATTTACATTCATGGCAATAACGGAAAATATGCATATGGTTATTCTTCTTCTCTTCTTTTGGTCCGTCCGTCAGCTCTGAGAGGGACGATGGGGCCATAATAATGTTCGGCCCAGAATTCTTTCGGTCGTTCCTCGCACGCCCACAGCATCAGAGTCTTAAAGTAATACGTGCACAAAGTTGTTTCCTTTTCTTTTTCAGCTTCTCTTTGTGCGATTATCTTGTACACAAGTCTGAGTGTTCGATATACGATTCTCTGTGAGCTCGTCCAACTACGAATGATGAGCAATTCCGCCTTTGAGAATGAAAACCTCCATTCTTTCCTGTTCTCCCTGTTACAACTCTGTTTGTGCGCTACGCAAACAAAGTCACACCCGTATCTGACGACTTGTTTGATAACAGAAATGGACGGACAGGCGTGACGACGTGTTCTAGTGATCCACTCGGACGCCTCTACTGGCCAGTACGGACTGTGAATGGCAGCGACACGGTCCTGCGTCGGTATAATCCAGCCAACAATGATATCTTCGATGTTGTTTCGCACGTTCTCTTGCAAACGCGCAGCCAGAGCGTCATATCGATCGGCAGGGCCTTTCATAGTTGTGTAATCCCTCACTTTTGTGCCTACAAGGTGCTTCAGTTCTCCGCCGCTCTTCTCTTCAATCAGTCTCGCGTAGCCGGGATGCACGCCGTCTGTGTAAATCCTGAGCACTACTCCGTTGTACTCGACAGGAACGCGTTGTGTGAGCGGGAAAGTGTAACGGTAAATTTAACAATACTTACAGTATAGTCTATATCTCGTGTACCGAGTTTCACGCCACAATTTTTCAGGATCGCAACGCTGTCCGCTATTTCAACGCTGCTGCCGACTATCCATTGTCGCATTGATTTAAACTGTCCGTGGTGGATGAGCAGCTGACAGAATCTCTTCAGCTCGTCTGCAGTAACAGCGTCCTGCTCCGTCATCGCGCAGTCGTTGAGCGCTCTGCTCATCACAGCCTGTGTGCGCAGTGGCCTGCATGCACTCATGTGCTCATCACAGTCTGGGCGCGCAGTGGCCTGCATGCACTCATGTGCTCATCACAGCCTGGGCGCGCAGTGGTCTGCATGCACTCATGTGCTCATCACAGCCTGGGCGCGCAGTGGCTTGTATGCACTCATGTGCTCATCACAGCCTGGGCGCGCAGTGGCCTGCATGCACTCATGTGCTCATCACAGTCTGGGCGCGCAGTGGTCTGCATGCACTTATGAGCTTTACCTCAATGGATGAAGAGGTTCATATGATATGCAAAAAGTAGTCGTTTGCATCGGAACAGAGGGCCGGCTAAGGGGTGGGCAGGTGTTGCCAATGCAACCTCAAGAATATTAGAATAGGAGAGCAAAACTCGTTCCCTCCAAAATTTCCACGCGCCTTCAAGACCTCAGAAAAATAATTCACAGTTTGTGAGTATAAACACTATGTTTTTCTTAGGCTTCGCTCGTGATGCATAGACTTTAGGCCAATTAGTGTCGAAGCCAAGAGATGTTTTACATTTTTCATCTTGCATTCTACAGATCAACCGGATGGCGCAACATTTGCTTAAACTTTAATACTGGCATTTTCGCTACATTTTCATTTGCTACTAAAAAGTGATGTAACTGAAAATGTTGTAAATAGAATGCGGAGTCGGATGCTCTCCAATCCATTGTATTAGAATAGTTTTCTCCTCGAAGAATTTGAGGGATTTGCCTCCGAAAATAAATTTAAGCCAATATTTTAAATTTAGCGTCAACGGGCTACAGCTTCGATGCTAATCGAGAGCGTTGTATTCCATTTAAATTTCTGATTGGTCGCTGTTTGTCGACCTAGAGAACTAGGTACAGCTAATCGGTCCATCCGGATCGGGGGGAGATAATGTTTTGGAGCGAAGCCAGCCAACAATAATGTTGGAATATGTTTCTTCGGCCCAATAGAGAAAAGGACGTCCCAATTTTGACTAAAAAATGAGATTCAGCACCCAAACAGCCAAACCACACCGGGATACGGGCGCCCGGCGTGACTGCAGTCGATAGCTGTTGGTATTGTGAGTGACGTCGGACAACAGCGGTACACAAGACGCGCTGGTCGAGTGGAGAGCGTCACTGACAGACAAAGGGCGCAACAACAAACAACTCCGGACGAGGATTGCCTGTTGTGCGTTGTTATTACTACTGAACGCAGTCGACCCCAGTAACTCAGTGACGTTATTTTCTCCGTAGCTGTTCTACATCGTATACGTGTAGCCTTATAGTTGTTTTTAGATGCCGTTTTTCGCGCAACTGCTGTCAAAACAAGGGCGTCTCGAAAGTGAAAGCCATGCACGGTACATTGACGACCGCGGGCCACGTGAGAGTGGCGCTGCGGTCAGTGTCCTCACTTGACATGACCTATTTTGCTCAGCCGACTTGCCCAAAGTATACTAGATGACAATCATTATTGCACCATAAATAGTTCATGCCCAAAATATCCAATATCTAAAAACGTTTTCCCCTTAAAAACGAACGCACGAGCGGGGCGGGGGGGGGGGGAGGAGGGTGCTGACAGAGATATTCAGCCAAAAAAGACCTTTACGGGAAGAGCTCAATATATCAGTGCCAGGCATATGCACACTGAAAATCTGAGTCACTACCTGTTTATAAAACTTTTCTCAAATTGCTCGATTGCTCGACGATTGCTCCATAGAACGCCTGCTCGACGATTGCTCGATCGGACCCTAAATTGCTCGAAAATCGAGGAATTGCTCGGAAGGTAAGAACACCGATTGGGGTGATCATCACAGCTAACCAGTGTTACCAAACGTAGAGGCTTACAAAGTGTTGAAACATTGTTATAGCCCCCTAGTTCCATAAATGGTCGTACAAGCAATTTTCTCTTTCTGAAATCTTTGATCCTATTAATGCCAAATTTAGAAACCTTCAAGGTAAGAATGCTCTCCAAACAAATACCTTTTTCAGATCTGTATGTAAATAACTAATTGTAATAATAAATAAAACTGGGTTTATAGTCCGTTTCGGCGTCGAAAGATGCCATCGGGGACCTCAAGTTGTACAGGACATTGAGGCATCTCTGTACAGTGTTGTAAATTTTGGCATTGGAAGTGACAATAAATAAAATATTTTCAGGTTTCATTTGGTTTCATTGAACGAAATTGCACACACGTGTTCAACTAGATGCCAGCTGCTTAGCCTGAAAATTTCAGGGCGTTGGATAAAAAATTGCAAAGAAATCACACAAAAAACCTGCTCAGGGGGATACTTGACCCGCGACACCCCGGCCCTCGGGGTCGTAATTTTATTGAGAGACTCAACTTTTACTAAGTCTTTAGGCCACCCGTCGAATTAGGGCACAACTTTGACGCAGCTATTTAGGCTGCAGCCTGGTTGTGTTCCTACACGTAATAACACCACCACGCCCAAGTACCGTTGCTTACTTTGCAGGATTCTGTTCATTTGTTTTCAAGTGATATCGGGAGAACTGATATTAATAAATGTAAAAATCTAATTATTGCACTGGAAGCAGTCAGCTCGCACGAATTTTTTGGAACTTAATATATTGGGGTCATCCATCATTAGGTGACCACTTTTAGGTTATTTTTGCCCCCCCCAACCCCCCATGCCACCAAATTAACCAGACGTCACCTGACCACCGACCCCCCTCCCCATTCGGTGACCAAGTCTATACAACCATTATCAAAAAAGATCATAGTAAGAACAGCTTTAATGAAGATCAGTTCTCGTCAGCTTAAAGGCTGAATTTTTTGCGCGTCTTTCACTGCTAACGGAAACGCACTCACAAAAGCAGCTGTTGGTAAGCGTTTTCTCACGGAACTTGAATCCACTGATCGATGTTTCCTATGATGGGCACTACTTAAAAAAACACCGGTGACGTCACCACTGCCGCAGCGGAGAGAGACCGAAATGACGTGGTGACGTAGACTCGTAACATGAACCAAACGATGCGTGTCAGGCGAGCTTAGTTGAGCTTCCATAGTGCATCTTACCAGGAAATGTATGAAAAAGTCACAATAATTATTCCAATGATGTTTCTAGCCTCATGACCTATTTTCAGATTCTTACATGCACTGAACAAAGAGTTTTCTCGCCGAATCAGATTTACTGCTGGCGTCCAAGACAGCAAGTGTGCGCACGGAAGCGGCGTGTATGTGTTTGTTTACTACCAGTCCAGCCGTTGCCGTTGACACCGTCAACCTTACCGGTCAACTACCAACTATTCAAAATATTGAATCAAACTTTAAAATCGTAATTCTGCATAGAAGTACTTCGCGTCTAAAACACCAATGTTTTCAACGAAACTCGCCCGATTGCCATCATGAGATGCACGTCAAGTGCATTTCATTGAAAAATCAACGTTATTTATAATTTGTGATTGTGATTTGTAATAAATTACCGCAAATAACCTTCAAGCGCTAAGCAAGACGCACCCCGCAGTGCTCCACCGAGGCAAACACACCTTCGAAGCAACAGAGAGCGCATGTGACAAGATTTATATACAAATAAGACAAAGCGTTGAGGCAAGTTATGACAGTCACTTCGTGCATCCTTTGGCAAGGTGGTCTAAATTCGGCTGCCGCGTCCCCGATGACGACTTCGGACGCAGAAACGGACGATAAACCCAACACCATTTATTATTTTTATTCACAACGTTTGTTGAAACCATACGTGTACGCGTGGTGAAGTTCACCAATACGCAACAACGGTTTCAATATCGTTGCATGTACTGCAATCACCGCTCTTGCTACAGTACCATTACGTTGCAGTAAACACTACACACTACAGCCATTCAATCCCCCAACCGTTCATGCATTCCAAGAGGCGCACGGACAGGCCCCACTCACCCATCAGATCAGTGGGATCAGCTCACAGTAGTTCATATCACCTCATTAACGCAGCGGGGCGGAATAAAGGGAAGGGGCGGATCGAGCGCATCAGTGAGGCGGTGGCAGCACTTACTGTAAGTTCTTCTTGTAAGTTCACATTTCATTTTTATCAGATTAGTCTGTGGGCCGTTTAACCCTTGTGCCCCCAGTACAACCCCACTGGGCCCGAGATGGCAGTTGGGTCCCAACATACATACATGAAACATTTTCAATAAATCAAAATAATTAAATAAGTCTATAAAAAAAATCGGCTACCATAATATACAATAAAACATATACTATAATTGCAAGCTAATCATACTATTGTTAGATAATTATGTAAACAATGTAGAATAATTTGGACTCATCTCCGACAAATTATATTGGACAATAAAATTATTTGGCATGAATCGTAATCTGCTTCTTTAGTGTTCTGCCACATGGCAGGTCTTTGGTGTCCAAACCCTCCACCCTAGCCGATCATCGGCCCTTCTCTTCATCTCTGCATACGATTCCTTCTCAAGCATGTCGTCTATCATCGCGATACGTGGCCTTCCCAGTCCTCTCTACCCTCCATGTTCCCTCCATGTTCAGACGTTAAAAAAAATTGGGGGGCCCATTGGGCCATTGGTGAAAGCATGGCTCGCTGGCCCACTCAAGTCCGGAGAAAGATACTAAAAGATAAGGTAAGCCTACACAGGCGGAAAGTTTGGGGAAGAATTTCAGTCAATACCCAGAACCCCCCCTCCCCCCCGGTCGTGAATTTCATCCGGGACGAGATTTATGGAGGTTAAAATGGAGTTCTCGGGGAGGGGGGGTCAGATCACCCTAACGCCGACTCTGGGGTTATGGCTTAAAGTAAAGGTTGGGGTTGGTGCATGTCTAACTATAGTTTAGCTGTATTCGCTAGATGGCGAAACATTGTAGCATGCATGTTACAGCATTGTACTACGTGTATTATAAACAAGAAACACTGTTTTTAAGACTTTCAATTCTGATCGAAACACACCGTGTAAAGCAGTTTAAAATGAGCGTACTTATATTAACGGCAGATTTTTTTACCTATTTGACATTTTCAATGTGCCTGAAAGGGTGAAATTCAGACATTTAAATGCAAAAAATCATTATTGCAAAACCCAACTTCACACACCGTAATTAGCCAGGCACCGTCTGAACAACGTGATAGCATTACAACGCAAACCTACAGTGTTAATAATAAAGCGATACCGTACTTATTTTTGACGCAACATTAAATTGTCGCGACTCATTATAAAAAACCTAAAATATGATAGAATCAATAACAAATAGCAGCAAATAACAAATATTGTCAATATCAATACTGAGTCGCCCGTTCTAAAAGGTCAAAGAAATTGGTCCCTGCACGGCCATAGTTAATCATATAAAAGGCCTACTGCAGCGAAATTCTATTTATAGATGCTTATTTTAGTTTAGGGTTAGTTAGCTCAGGGTTAGTCTAGGGTTAGTTGAGGGTTAGGGCAGGATTATTTCATGCTTTAGTTCGTGCAGCGACCAATTTGTTTGCACTGATGGACGCGAGTTCGATATTGGCACAGCCCAGTGGTTCCGAACGTGCGGCACACGTGCCAGAACTTAGCCCAGGGGCCGTAGCCACCATAGCCGCGACCGCCTAGCTGGAGCGAGGTTTGAGGTCGCGCCATCCAAAAATACCTGCACGGCATTGACCATTTAGCTGGAGCCACGACAAAATTCGCTCGAGCTAGGCAGTCGCGGATATGGTGACTACGGCCCCAGAAGTGGCACGCCGTCACTTTTCAAACGGCGCGCGGAACCGCCGCTGAAGGTTCCACGTTTGCATCCGCCGATGTTCGCTAGGCGCGCCACTGCGGCACGCGTCCCTTGACGATTTCTGTAGCACCCCCTCCCCTACCCCGCCCCCAATTTGTTGGCGAATTACATTTTGAGTGGCACGAGAAGCTTGGCTGAACACAAGTGTGACACGCGGCAGAAAAAGGTTAAAAACAACTGGCTCAAACAACAAAAGCAACAAGCTCAGTTATGATCTTTGAGTCGCTTCCCAAATCTGCAACATATAGACTCCATAGTGAGAAACCCAAATAACCAATATCCTATAAAAACACACATATAAACACAGCCGGATACCGATGACGGTGTAAAAAATAATAAAGAAAAGAAAGAAAAGGCTCATTCTAATAATCAAAATCTAGTGCAATTGCACGACGCTGATAGCGCTAGATTTGAAAAGGCATGGAGGGAGACCGGAAGCAACGTGGAAGAACGGTCGAAGGGTTTGACAGAGAAGGATATGAAAGCTAAGGGATTGAGAGTGAGGATGCGACGGAGAGGATAAAGTTGATGGCGGGAGTTCATGGCTGCAAATGATCTATTCCTGCGTGAGCGGTGAAAGAGACCAAAAACCCCGTGCGTGTGCAATGCTGCAATGCCTAGTCTACATAGCATAGGCATTAGGCAGGCAGGCACACACAAGGCAGGTTGCAATCTTTTTTTTTCTACGAGTTCTAAACTCTATCCTGACTACGTACGCACGCGGGTTAAAAACAATTTTTATCTAAAATCGTCCTTCAATATAATTCGCTGTAATACTTTTTCTATCTAGGTTATTTTATTTATTTTCAATCCATAGATGAATTTATGATCAGTTAGAGCCATATACACCATGTCTCAAAATTAAAGGACCCAAAGAATTTCTTCACTAGGCTAAATACGGAACGCAATAATCGTTGTCAACTAAATTTTCACTTAAATTTCAATTAACTTGGATCAACATTTCATGAACATCGTTTGCAATTTTCGTTGAACTTCATCGCGTGGTAAAGAAAGACCGATCAAAAAACACGAGCCAATCAATTCAAATGATCAATCAATTCAATTCAAACCAACGATTCAAATGATCAGTTAATTTTAGCCCTGATAACTGGAGCAGCATCACACATCCTTCTCATAAAACAAGCGTAATCTAACGCCTTTGAAAACAGACGTAACCCACAAAGGCGATGATATCGCTAGACGGGGGGGGGGGGGGTGGGGTGGGGTGCTGACAGAAATCTTCGAATCTTCTTGACAGTCATGGTATCTTTTTAAACAATTGTAACTGTAACTACTCATCAACTTAGGCCTAACTCTACCTAATTCGCATTTCCGCTACAATCATCGACGTCACACAACTATCTTACACAGGCAGCCGTTACGCCACCACATCTTAAAAAAAGCGCAGACCTAGACCTACGTCATAAAGTTTTTACGCGTAACGCTGTGCCTACTCGTTTCTAAATAGGCGCAACGATTTTAAAAAACCTTGTATTAGGCGTACTACGCCTCGTAAAATAACTCTGCCAATGATTCTTAGTCCATTCTAAATCTAGGAAGTTCTAAGAAAAAAGCCAATGACCTGCACTTAAGAAAATCTAAACCCAACACCAGCAAACCCACACAATCAGCCAAACAGAATGTGATTGAAGAGAGTGGAACCCACCAGTCCATTCCAGCATACCCGCATCCATATTAAGAGTCCTAATAAAACACGCGTAGCAATACGCCTGTCCCTAATCAAACAGTCGTGGTGCAACTTCTCAACCTTTTAAACTGTGCAGCCTACGCCACCGTAATCGACTGTGACGCGCCACGCGACGCCCGCCCGCTGAAAATTAGTCTCAGTTCGCAGCCAACCTGTGTTTGTAAAATGCAAACAAATAGAGTAGTCACGTCATTAATATATCTAAACTAAAACCTACCTATAAATTAAGCCAAATCTTGACGCAAATCTACCCTAACCCTAAAATAAAATTTACGAAGAATTATTCTATAAATATATTGCTGTAAAACATGAAATGTTTAGGCGCATGCACAGCCTATTATCGCGCTTTTGCCTCCGAGAAATTTAGCTGCATTTAATGGACCTTCCATTATAAATACTCGTCCTTTCTGCAGCGTTATTTTCGCGCGTGTAATTTTTGCGAGTTTTGCAATTCGCCAAAATGATACGCACGCGAAAATTTCACGTTTTACAGTAATTTGTTTGCATTTTGCATTTTCAAAAAGCGCTTGCGCGTATTGTCCCTCGTTGTCAGAGTACTGGGGCGTGTAAAGTAGGCAAACGCTTGGTTCAGCACAATCTCTGCTGGTCAATGAAAAGGCGAAAATACAGTCTGCATGAGGTAGGGGTGATTTGCATGAAGCTCAACCGCATAGACTGTATTTTCGCCTTTATGTTGACCAGCAAGATTGTGCTGAGCCAAGCGCTTGCCTACATTACACGCCCCTGGTACTACCCCTGCTGCACTGAACCCTGTCCTGTCCACTAGAGAATACGAATAAGCAAGTCTGTGTTCAGAGTGGGGGGGGAGGGGGCGGCATGCTAAGAGGAGGGTAGCCGCTGTTGGGTGGGGGGGGACCCGCGCTCCAGCGCGAGAAGTTGGGGGGTCGGGGGGGCACGGGGGGCCCAGTGAGGGGGGGCACGCTCCAGGGGGGCGGCGGGGCAGAGGACATCCCCCCACCTGGAAAAACGAACACGCACAAAATATCTTTATTTAGCGCACAATTAATTAATTAACCCAAAACTAATGATGCAAATGATAGATAAGACAGAAAAAAGGCGCACATAACTTTATCAGCACCCCCGCTGACTTTTCTACTTAATTCCTCCCTGGTTTTGATGATTCGGCGGTTTTTATGGCGTTCTTTGAACATATGATTTGAGGCAGAACAAAAAGTTTTACAATTTTTATGATAATTTTTGCCCAGGAACGATAATTGTTTTCCATGTGTATGATAATTGCACGATAAAAAATTGGTAACACTGCGTGAAACTATTGTTGTTTGTCTCTATGTATTTTCCAAGCTGTGGATGCGAGATCTCTATTTAGTAAATGGTGAATAAAGACAGCATGCTATTATAGCAGCTCTGCATTGGCTCTTCTCTGATACCTCATGGGTTTTGCTGCATTATAGTGAAGAAAAATTATGAAAAAGGCTGCAAAATTGCACCAGACCAGACAGACTCGTCAAGACTCGCTGCGTGTTGAGGAGGAGGCTGGAGTCGATGCTTTGCTAAGCAAAGTCACAAAGTCATAGTCGCAAAGTCCATTTTAACTAAAATATCCGACTAGGGGTTAAAGGGCACAGTGTCCATACTGTTATTCCATCAATTATTTGTTATATTCATATTTTTTATGCCATGAATATATTGTTTAAATATTCCCCCCAATTTTTTTTGGTATGACGTCAGACCAAGGGATACAAAAATATTGCTGCAGCAAAATTTAAATTGCTTATTAAATTTAATTATAATCGGCTTTTGTCTCATGATTCAATTTATTTTGAATTTGATGTGACGTGATATACGTAAATGATCTGGCTAGATCTGATCGAGCTTCTAGATCTAGATCGAAAAGGTGATCCATGGATCTAACCTACACTCTTCCTCCTAGCCCTTCGTCCTGGGATTTCACCAATTATCAATTGATGGTAGTATACCGACAGCGAAGGCAGGACCCCGATGACGTCTTTAGACACTGAAACAGACTCTAAACCTACAAATACTCTAGTTATATTCTAGCTATTACTAGAGTGGATTCTATAGACGTACCATTATTCCCACCTTTACCTTGACCTTAGCTTAGGAGACAATTTCAGCCCTTTAACTGCCATTCAAAATCAACTCTTTGCTAAGTCCATTTGAATTGATATACGACGTCATTAAATTAGGTTGACGTCATAGATTTTGAGCAAAATAACTTTCTGTTTGAACTGAATTCAAATTATGCTCATTTACTGTAAAAATTTTAATTTATTTTTTACTGATAATACCATTGGAGGCTTTTTCAAATGGCAGTGAAGGGATGCTGTTAAATTCCATTTCTTAGCAAGAACTGTGTTTAGCCGGGCGTACGTCTATATAATCCACCCTTAGTATCATCAATGACGTCCTTAGATGCCGAAACAGACTCTAAATTCATTATTATTATAATTGTCATGATTCGCAGACTAGCAGTAGCATATTTCTTAGCACAAATTTCAAGAGCCTACCAAAAAAGAAGAAGAAAAAGTGTCACTCACTGGGAGCAGTGGACACAGGGGGCGGAGCCTGTTGCCATGGCAGCGAGGGGGGCGGGCAGACGGGCGGGGGGAGGGACATGGGCCCTACAGCCACACAGGCACCGCTCAAGGGTCACACACAGGGGTGATAAGTGACCCTTGACCCCTGTGCGTCAACACAGGAGTCAAGAGTCACTCATAAGTTTGTAGTTTAGAGACCGTGTGCAGCACAAAGACTATATACAGTCCGGCTCTGAGAAAGGGAACCCGCACCGAACTGCTCCCCATCAGTCGCCTCCAGTCTCATCAGTCGCCTTTTACGACTCGCCCAGGGAGCTCTGGGCTGCAAGCCAATCCTTTGTTCCCTGGCCTGCAGGGGTCGCTTATAGGGGTGACGGTTCACACGCAGTGGTCAAGGGTGACACAGCGAGGGGCCAAGGTCATTACATGTGACAACAATTTTGAATTTTGTTAACAAGGTTTGATCTCTCGTTTTGCAGCACTGGAGCCGCATATCAGTCTCAACTGACTGCACCTGCATTTAGCAACCAACTGCTTACACCAAGTTGACAGCCAACAATAATCTTTCACATTTTTCCACTCGCACTACAGATTAGTCCCTAGAAATAAACCTGCTACAATTGTGTGAAACACCCCTTTGTGCAGATAGATGATTTACTCACTATTCCACTATTTCACTTTTCATCAACTCCGGCCCTAGACTATCTTGATCTTCATCTTCTGTCTCCAACTGTAGTGCCTCTGGTATCGGCTTTCCATCCTTATCATACAATGCCTCAATATATTGTCTCCATTTTGCCAAATTTTATCTGATTCAGTCGCAAACTAACAAACTGACAATCATCACCATTCATCATCATCATTTACGTTTTACGTCCACTTTTCCGCGTCGACACAGGTTGGACGTTTCCCACGATGCGACTCCCCCGCAACTCTCGATTCTTTGCCATCTCTCTATTCATGCCTCGCTCCTCCTGAACCATTATTTAATCTATGTTGGAAAAACCAGCCCTGAGAGGAAGCACAAAGAGGGACTCACCTGCTGAGTTGGTCTGCCAGGGGTGGGAGGGGGGCGGCATGGAGGGGGGCGGCACCCCCATGCCTCCCCTGGGGGGGGCGCCATAGTTCATTAGGGAGCGAGGGGGGGTCCAGGGGGGCGCGGGGCCCCCCGTGATAGCCAGCTGCGACAGAACACAGACAAAATGACAGCATTAATTTAATAATGACTTTCTAGCCAAAATGCATGCACTTTAAAATGCAACCACAGTTCTGCAGCATCCCCAGAAGGCCGGGGAACAAAGAGTTGGCTTGCAGCCCAATGCTCTCCGGACAAGTAAAAAAAGGCGACCAAAGAAGGTGGAGTAGTTCTGTGTGGGCTACCTTGCAAAGAACCAACAGATCCGCAGCATATAAGCAAATATTAGAAATGATCGTAAAGACGTGTCACTGACGAAACATAAACTCACAGATGTGACTGGACCACTCTCTCCCCAGTTCTCTGCCATGGAAAGTCTTTGGTGTCCAAACCTTCCACCTTATCCGATCTTCAGCCCTTCTCTTCATATCCGCACACGATTCCTTCTCAAGCAGGTCGTCTATCATTCCGTTACGTGGCCTTCCTGTTCCTCTCTTTCCCTCCATTCTTCCCTCCATCACCTTTCTCAACAAACCCTCTCCTCTCATTAAGTGCCCAATCCAGTTTTTCTTTCTTCTGATCCTTTCCATCATAGACCTTGTTTCCAGCACTCTCCTAAATACCTCTTCATTCGTTATCTTCTCTGCCCAGTTAATCATCTTCATTCTTCTCCATCCCCACATTTCAAATGCTTCTATTCTTCTGATGTCCTCCTTCTTGAGTGTCCAAGTCTCGGCGCAGCATAATGACCCAGACCAAACCACCGCCTTCACAGAACTGGACCACAGTCTTCACAAATATCCTTTGATATAAAACTTGAAGTAGAAAATATAAACTGTGATTGCTTAATTAAACATGCAGTGTTGAGTCCAACAAAGCATCTGCCAAATATAGCACCATAATGGCGAGTATAGCATTAACACAAATAGTGAAGAAGTGAAAGTGATTGTCAAATTGTCAGAATTTAAATTTTGATACCTCTGATTATTGGTTTTCATGCATAACAGTGAAGAAACATGATGAAAAAGGCTTCAAAATAGCGCCATGCCAGACAGACTCGTCGAAGCTCGCTGCGTGTCGAGGAGAAGTCTGGAGTGGATGCTTTGCTAAGAAACGCCAAGTCGCAAAGTTGCAATTGCAAAGTCGCTGTCGCAAAGTCGCAGTCCATTTTAACTAAAATTTCCGACTAGGGGTTGAAAGTGTTTTTCTTAGCGATGAATTCAATGCTAGCTTTTTGTAGAGGAATTAGTTATGCCTAAAATCATGAGCTGTGAAAATTGTAGACGTGTAGCACACAGCCAAACAGCTGGTTCCACCCCTGGGGTTCACAATCAAGACATACCTTGGGTCTTGGCAGCTGCAGGGAAGTGCGGGGCCTCAGCCCGCCACCCGAAAAGCCCCCTCCACCCCCGCCCATCCCCCCCCCTGAACCCTGACCCAGCTCCGCCATCAGCGACATGTACTGCACAACAACAAGCACGCTCCTCCATCTAATAATCAATAAATAATATAATAATTAAATATAATAGCTGCGGCTTTAGAGCTCATTGTGGCATCCGCAGACGTCATCAGGGACCTCCCCTCGTCATGGGCACCAGGCAGGTGTAGCTTAGGAAACCAGACGAGGAGGAAAGGAGAAAGTGAATGGAACTGCCGGGTCAGTTGTTCCATCAGAGCTTCATAGAAAAAGCTTAAATAGATGAATTTTGGAAGGTGGTAAAGAGAAACCGACTGAGATGGCTGGGGCATGTTTTGAGAAAGAAACCGGATGACTAACTGCGAAAATGTATGAGGTAGCTGGGAAAAGACGTGTAGGGAGACCGAAAACGACATGGCAAAGCTTGACAGAGAAGGATATGAAAGCTAATGGATTAAGACGTGAAGATGCGACGGATAGGATAAAGTGGAGGGCAGGTGTCAAAGACCGCAAATGACCCACCCCTGCATAGGTGAGAATGTGGCCAAGAATTGCGAGTGTGTGTGTGTGTGTAGGGGTGCTTATAACACTGTTCATCTTGGCTCTATTGGTGATGAGAGACAGGGGAGTGAATAGAGGCTACTGTAGGGAGCGGTAGGGTAAGGGAGGGGGTAGTGTAATATAATATAAGGGGGGTGCAAACCTCGCTGTCCATCTTGGCCCTGTTGGCAGTGAGGGTGGGGGGGGGCGCAAAGCCTGCGTCACTCGCAGCAGCCATCGCTCGTAGAGAGTCACCGGGGCTGTCGTACACAACAAACACACACAATACTCACACACGCACACACACACACACACACACTAACAGCAACCCACCAGGGGACTCATTCAGGAAGTTATCTTATGACAATCATAGTCTTAAGATTGTCTTAAGAGAATCTTAAGAAAATCTTATATTTTTTATTGGAAACTCCGCACAGTCGCGCACGATCCAAATGGTGATGTCACAGCAGTTGGTGACGAAATTTTATTTGTTTTTACTTTGACTTACGATAAAATTCAAGAAAATCTTAACAAATATACGTAAATGAGGCCCCTGGTCTATGACAACAGCCAAACATTAACCCTACTAGGTCGATGATTGTCACATCACGGACTACAAGGTCGATTATGTTTCAAAAGCTCAGCTTCAGCTTAAATGGAGGTTTAGCGTTGGAATTTTTTTCTCGTGGATCATATCACTCGTTTCTAACCCTAATCTCGCACTAGTATAGCTCTAAACTAACTTGCTACCCTAACCTTAACAAGATACAATAGCCCTAACCCTCACTTATCGACCTAAGCCCTAAATTTGAACCGTAATGCAATCCAATCTTAATTTCATAATTTTATATGCAATGCCAATCACACGCTGCTAAAATACATATTGATGGTAAATCAAAATTAAAGAATTAGGTCATAGACAGGCCAATCAATGATATGAGAAGTGTGTCAAAGATTGATCAATCAGCAATGAGATAAATCGGCCACAGATGAGCAAAACAGCAGTGAGAGAAGTATGTCACAGACCAACCAATCAGCAGTGAGAGACATGTTTCACAGACCGACCAATCAGCAGCGCGAGAGAAGTGTGTCACAGACCCACCAATAATGAGCAAGAGAAGTGTGTCACAGACCGACCAATGAGGAGTGAAAGAAGTGTCTCACAGACCAATCAATCAGGAGAAGTGTCACAGACCGGGGCCAATCAGGAGCGAGTGAAGTGTGTCACAGACAAGACATAATCAGAAATGATAGAAGGTGTCACAGACCGGCGCTGCTTGCAGTCGGCAGAGATGTGTCCGGCGCCGCCGCAGATGGTACAGAGGACCGTGTTGGTAAAGATCGACTGAGACTCCTGCATCTGCTTCAATTTGCTGCAACCAATCACACGCTGTGGCTAGAGCAAGACTCTAACAACCGATCACACTCTGTGGCTAGTGCACGACCGTCCAAGAACCAATCACATGCTGTGGCTAGCACATGATACTAACAACCAATCAGACGCTGCGGCTAGCGCACGACCCTCAAACAATCAATTACTCACTGCAGGTAGCACACAACCCTGTAACAACCAATCACATGCTGAGGCCAGTGCACGATTCTCAAACAGCCGATCACATGCTGCGGCTAGCGCACGACCCTCTCAACAAATCACATGTTGCGTCTACAGCTGACAGTCAATCAAACGCCGTGTCTACTGCACGACTGTCTAACAGCCAATCACATGCTGTGTCTGCAGCTGATATTCAATCATATGCTGCGTCTACTGCATGACTGTCTGACAGACTGCATGACTGTCTGACAGCCAATCATATGTACGCTGCTGCGTTTACAGCACCAGTTTGACAACCAACCACATGCCGCGTCCACGACACGACTGCCTAATAGCCTACAGCCAATCACATGATACTGCGTCTAAAGCATGACCAGATATCAGCCAATCTACCAGCTGGTACCAATATTCTACGCATTTACACGATCAATAGATGACTGCGGAAGTAGAGAAGACAAAATTCTACAAAATAACATTGTAGGCTAGAACAGACGGCAGCCATCTGACCTGATGGGAGCTCAATTCTGAAATGAACATAGAACAGTTCATATACACTGAACGGATTCACAGGCAGAAACCCATTAGGAAGATACTGAAAACGAAAATGTTTACGTTTCTTTTTTTGTAGTTTAGAGACTGTGCGTAGCACAAAGACTATATACAGTCCGGTTCTGTGCAAGAGAGCCGGCACAGAACCGTTCAACCCTCTTTAGTCGCCTTTTACGACTCGCCAGGGGAGCTCTGGGCTGCAAGCCAATTCTTTGTTCCCCAGCCTGCAGGGGGTACAATGGCAAATTAAATAGTGGTTGAACGAAGTCTGAGTGGTCAGCGTGGAATACTGATCACTGATTGCTACGACCCAGTGTGACCAGAGTTATGACAGAGAGCCAGCAATGACATCTAGTCACCCATGCTAGTCACAAGGTGCTTATAACTGCGACACACACACACCACACCGCACATACACACCACATATCACATATACACCACACATACACACACCACACCACACATACACCACACACAAGGTCTCAGTGACCAAAACACCAAAAACCAAAACAAGGCAACAGAAGAAAATCAAAAGAAGCAGCTCAAGAATCATAACTTATATGCTAATTTTTCAGATGCTCAACGCGCCTGCACCCTAATATGAATACACTTTTTGACGTCAGGTTCAGGTTTACTTTGGCTTAGGTTAGGATTTCGTTAGGGTTAGGCAGGGTATGGATCAGGTTTAGATTTAGGGTTAGGATAGTCAAATTGTGGCTATATTTGGTCGATAATGTATTTAAATTCACATTCAAATGAGCCTGCAAATGCGGGGAGATGCTGAAAATTAGCATAAGTTAATGCTCCGTGAGAGTTAGGTCAAAGCAAAAACAAAACCAAGCAACAAAAACAGCTACGAGCGGCAAAGAACAAGGAATAAGCATACGAGAGAGTACATACGAGAGAGCGTCCCCCTCTCTAAGGGTCCCGTTGAGAAGAGCGAGTTCGCGCAGCTGCTGTTTCCTCAAGTCGTTGTCTGCGTCTGGAACAGTAATGCCCTCTCGGATTATTTCTTTTATCTGTGGGCAGCAGCAGCACACAGCAGCATATAACCACCGTATAACCATCGTATAGCCATCATGTAACAACAAGCATGCAGATATACAAGCGTAATGCCCTCTCTACTTACTTATTTTATCTGTGTGAAGCAGCAGCACACAGCAACATATAACCACCATATCACCACCGAATAATGGCATATAACCATCATATAACCATAGTCAAACCATTTATGCTACAACTATTGCATGAGCTGACATTGGCTGGCACAGATATATAATACACTCAGTCGTATCTACTGACATTCTAATACAGATCCTTAACTCGCATCAAAAGAACTAGATATATAAGCGCAACAAAATAAATAATATATATTTTGATTACAATCGTTGCATATTCTAGCAGATATCGTTATATCGTTATTCATCAAATAAATTCTAGCAACGAAATATTAACGTTAGCCAGATTGTCTGAGCGCCAGATCTTATCAACAGAATTTAACACATGTGGGTTCAGCAAAAAAAAAATCCTCTAAGCTTACACTTCAACAAAAATTCACTTAAACTGAAGCCTTTAAAGGCTATAAAATCATAGAAATTTAGGCCTACCCCTGCATAAGCGGGGAACAGGGCCACAAAATGCGAGTGTGTGTGTGTATGTGCTGTAATACCATAAATTTTATATTGTTTGTATTGATAGTACAGATACGGATATAGACATATACCAATATTACAGACCCTTGAATGGGCCTTGATATTTAACATTTTATATTGTCCATATGTCTATGTCGTCTGCTTCTTTTGATATAAAAAATAATATATAAATGCGAGTGGCGAGATAACATAACAAGTAATTTAATAAAACAGAGCGGTCCAATTATCTTTTAAACAATACAGGGCATATCGTAAACCGCCAAACATTTGCCCAAGTTTTCAAGTCTGCATTTGTACTATATATTACAATCTCGTGTACCTTGTACCTACCTCTCACATCGCTTCTCTCAACACATCTATCCCTCTAACTACTCTTACAGTCTCACACTGTTTGAAAACTTTTCTGAAAATAAAGAAAAATGTTACTTCCCTGTAACACAAAACGTCACCATTAGCTGCATGTGGAAAAGAGCGTAAGAGCGTTGCGTTACTACGCCCTAGAATTATACAAATTCTGAAAAAAAAACGTATTCGTTCGTGGAACATTTTAAACCATCAGCGTAAGAACTTCAAATAAAATAAAATCAAATAGATTTTATTACAGACACACAGTGTAGGTTATAAACACGTAAGTGTTCGCTAAAACGTGTTCATAACTCCAAACAGGCGCTGAGTGCGACGTACCCAGAACGCGCTCAAGTTGCCCGGCCTTCGCGCGTGTATATATTGTCATTTTTGAGGCTCTGGTATGTTGAACTATTTGGTTACAAAAAATGACATAGTGACCTCTGTACTGTATGGGTGGCAATATCAGCCAACATAAAATTATTCAGTAATATAAAATACGAGGCTAAAAACTTAGCGATATACACTTGAGTTAAAACATTATGCGTGTGGCCTGCATTCTATTTTACTATGCGCTGTAAATGGTTACCTAATGCTACATTGCTTACATTCAAAATGTAAATTTCATGTTTTGCAGTATATCAGTTATTCCTGACAGTACCTTCCCGCCTATATACTCTACATACCCGTCATCTGTGATAGGTTATCATTTAGTTTCACTACATAACACAGCTTACTAACTAAAACTAACCTCCTTTTTATCGTGTAATGTGTTAATGACCGTGTTTTCACACGGGTCTACACGTTTTCGCCCGCCCTGATCAGGACTGCTGGGGGTTTTTATGGCCAGATGCCCTTCCTAACGCCAACCAAACAAATACATATCTGGTACGGGGTTAGCAGCAAAGCGACACGTACAAGTGTGTTTAACAGCCTCGATGAAGGGCCTGTAACGCATGGTTTCATAACAGAGTTTACAAAGAGCAAATATAGAAGACAAAGCAGTGACAAGCTCTCACCCGGTCGGCGGCCTTCTTGACGTTCTCCATGGTGGTGGCAGTGATGTAGGCGTGCAGGGGCTCGTCCTGCCCAGGGAGGGGCCGGCCGTCCTTGTGCCCCACCTTGCCCTCCTTCACTGATCCCTTCCCTCGAATTATAATGCTCGTCCCCGTCTGTACGCACACAGCGCCGGCGAATATGTGGGTCAGTGGGTAGATGTTCACAGCACTAGCTGATATTATACACGTATAGGCAGGGCCTGATCTGGGTCTTGAATAACATTAGCAAAAAGAATTGCCCAATTGCCAAAAGACTTCATTTCCACCAGGTTATACTTTTGTTCTCCAAATTTGTTACCATACACATTTGTATCTTTGGGTGCACTGAAATATATTAAATTCATCGCTCTGTATATCCGCCAAATGGAAAAAAAATCGCCAACTGCTAAAAAAAAAAATTCCCGATTTTGGCGACTGGCAGATCAAGCCCTGCATATAGGTCAGGGCCCAGATAAATGCAGAAGCAGCAGATATACGTCAGTGGATAAATGCTCACAGCACTATCTGATAAGAATAAATACAGTCCGGTTCTGTGCAAGGGAGCCCGCATAGCACCGCTCCCTCTTCTTTAATCGTCTTTCATGACTCGCCCTGGAAGCTCTGGCTTGCAAGCCAATTCTTTGTTCCTCGGCCTGCAGGGCGTGACAGTCGTACTAAAGAGACCGACCTTCCCACTTAAAATTTAGCTCCACCCCATCTTCAAGTTCTTCAAAATCTTCTTGAGGACGAGCAGGGTGTTGCCCCTCGGCCAAATGAGAAGTTCAGGAGGGTGGTGGGGTAATGGGGTCGTAGTTTAAGGACCGTGTGTAGCAACAAAGACTATTCTAGTCGGTTTCAGTGCCTAGGTCTCGGCTTTGCCAAGCGAAGAACCGCTCCCTGTTCCTTAGTTGCCTTTTACAATTTGCCCAGGGAGCTCTGGGCTGCAGGTCAATTCCTTTTTCCCCAAGCTGCAGGGGTAAGTTCGAGAGCAAGAGTGTCAATAAGGCGGGTGTACTTGTGCTTAGGAGGGAGGTAGTTATGGG
>JAQIWG010002195.1:0-21217 GCA_034695025.1 Chamaedrilus cognettii | reverse complement strand
AAGACTTACTCTAGTTCTAAACTTCTTATTACATTCCTATGAAATGATTCCGATATTTAAATCAACTCAAATCAAAACGATACTATATATGTTCGCGCATAGGCTATAGACCATAAGCAAATATTCAATAAAGGATTTCATGTAGGCTGAGTATTACCTTAGGATTTCGATCAAGCCGCTGTTGTCGTTCGATGCTCATTGTTTCTGACAATAACTGACTGTCAGTTAGCATCGATGAGCTAGCCCAATTGATCTCACTGAGATCTTGATCCGCTGCTACTCGCACGGCCTCATCATAGAGTTGTTGATCGGTCAGCGGCGATGTCTCAACCCACACAGATTGCTCTTGCATCGTCAAAGTTGGCGACGCAACTGATGCAGCGATATGGTCATATCGTTGCATCGTCAATCAATCGTCAAGCATCGTCGTCAATAGTCCGCATATCGTTGGGTTAAATATCTATATGCACAGATATATTAGTATGACATTAAAACTATAAATATTTCACATTTAACTACAATTCTTACAAATAGGCTAATTTCTTTAAACAGATACAATTTTAGTTCGTTATATTATCAAAATCACACCAAAACCAAGCACTATTTAAAATTTAGCTTATAAACTGTAAAAAGCATAAACGTTTGAAAATATAGCTGGCAAGAAAGAGTGTTTTAAAACCAAAGGAGTGTACACTTTAAATAAATAAAAATATTTCAAAAGTATCAATAACCATTTAATAGAGAATTGTAAACTAAAGATTTTTTATCCCTGCAAATACGCGATACAATGCTTTAAATAGCAAATTTTCCATCAAGATAACTAATTATAAATGATATAAAGTAATAGGCATTGGACCTAGTCCACAAAAATTAGATCTACTTACTGCATTGGTAGCGATATGCCTCGTGTCAGAGCTTGCACTCTCGTCACCGAAATCGCTCATTTTCTCTTAGCTATGTTAACGGCTATAGCACGTAGTCTCATCCTTAAGTCGCAATGCGCAAGTTTCAGTTACACCGCGCTTTTATAGCAGTAGCCGAGATCAGATATCCTGATACTGACTGTCATATGTCCCAAGATAAACATACCAGACCACAGAGCAACTAAAAACCAAAGACCTGATATCCTGATACAAGACCCTACATCTCTATACTTTAACAACAAATACCCCAAACGCATCACATAGCACAGACACTGACTGAGATATGCCCCCAAGGCAAACATACCAGCCCAGAGAGCAACTAAATATCATGCGCCCAATGGTACTGGCCGACATATACCCCCAAAACAAACATACCAGACCAGAGAGCTACCAAATGCCACTTCAAAACAAACAAACTAGGTACAGCTAGTGACACCAAGGACTCACATTCGCCACAAATAATCTAGGCACTGATCACGACACCAAATACCTCATACACATTAACACTATTGAGAGAGCAATAGGCTAAAGCTCATCCTTCAGAGGACGACGCCAGATTCCTGATGCGCAATAGCCTGTTAGGGTGCAACGGAACATGACGACAAAAACAAGCAGATATATGCAGCACTGTTTCACCTATTAATAACAAAAGAGTGCGCGACGTGTTGCGATTGGTTGGCCTTCAAACTAGGCCAATCATGTCATGTGTGACTATGAGCAACAACTTCAAGTCTGGGTCAAAGTTTGGGGTAGAATAGCGACATGCGGCGATCGGCTGACCTTCAAACTAGGCCAATCATGTCATGTGTGACTATAAGCAACAACACCTTCAAGTCTGGGTCAAAGTTTGGGGTAGAACGGCGATATGCGGCGATCGGCTGACCTTCAAAACTAGGTCAAGGTTGGGATAGAAGTCTCAATGTTACCCTACTGCCATAACATGAGTGCGAATCGATTCAGAAAGCATCATAAATGCATCATTCATCATCATTTGCAGCGTAATTTTAGTTTTTTCTCTTAATTTTCTGTGCTAGCGTAGATTGAACGTCTGCGGCTACAAACACACGCCCTTACGCGCCCTGCGAAAAGTATCGGAAGCTGAGACGCCTTCAGGGGGAGGAAAGTAACAATGAAGCCAACACTTAATCAACAACGAAGATTATGACATTCGTTCAGAGTTTGCGCGCAGGCCCCCTCGAATATAGGTTCCGAAAACTCTGGCTCCACCTCCTCAGCTCCGGTTGACAGCCCTCCCTATAGCACGGTTGCCCATCGTTAAACACCTCGCGGGCCTCGACCCGCGCATCGTCTCAAAGGCACTTGGGCGAGCCAAAAGCGCAAGATCGCACTTTGTTTTCCCCGTAGCTTATTGAAGCAGAGATTTTTACGAACTGGATGCCCTTCCTACCACCCAATCATGCAATAGATATAATCTAGCAAGGATATTGATCATCAATTCATTAATATTTCGAAAGACAAAAAATCATAAACAAAAAACTTGCGTCGCACACGAGGAGTCAATTCAAGTATATTCAACGAGATACAGATTCACAGACGATACAATGTCATATGTAGAAATTTGGGCACGTCGCATCATTACTGACTTCGTCACGAAGTGAAGCTTTGGATGAAGGACGCACACTCATGCGTGCCCGAAATTCGCACTTCCTATATAGCCGCTTGGCTGCTGCTGTTAGAACTTTCAACTCGAGTATAGGCTTATACTATTATTCGACGTGTGCCGATAGGCATTATATTCTCGAACATTTTAAGTATCAATGCTGCGGGTTAGTCAATGCTAAGTTAATGCTAACACATGTACATGAAAGACGAAATTCTGAATTAAATTCTGTTCACTGCACGACAGTTGTGACACTTTCATCCTTGAATTGAACTCACGAGTGGGGTGGAGGGGGGGGGGGGTGCTTATTTTTTGAGCCGTTCTTAACAGTCATTATCTATTTTTTCCCCTATGTAACAACATACAACATCAGACCAAGCAGAGGGGTGGGGGGGGAGGCAAAGGCCTTGCTTTACACCGTGCAGGGGGCATATCTTTAATTTCATCAGAGCAGGGAGAACAAAGGCTTTATTTGCACAAAGAGCAGGGGTGCAAGCCCATAAGCTAATAATAGCAATTCTGGGAGCAGGAGGGCAGACTTTCCCAGCAAGGGGGGCAATGCCCCCCTGCCCCCCTCACGCTACGGGCCTGCGCATAAGCCTATTACGTAAAACTTAAGATTTAACTTAGGGCCTGAGGCCCACGAGACACGTGATTGTGTGTTGTATGCCTAGAACACAAAACTACAATGTACATGTGGACCTAATTAGCCAATGCTACTGCAGTATAAATCTTCCGTAGGCCTAAACACTGGATACAGTATCGATATTAGGCGATTATTGCTGACCAGCACTTGGCTGTCCCACAGTTTGACGTATACTGGTGCTGATAGGGTTGTTGCCAGATTTTCGTCGTTCAGATAAGGGACACAAAATATTCAGCATGCAGGATTTAATTTTTTCGCTCCTTTGCATGAACAACATTACTCGCTTTTGTTCACATAATATCATTCAGTGTAACAAAATTGTGTCCAGCGATTTACGCGCGATTGTAACAAGAGGTCAAATCGGGTTGTGCCTCGAGGTTGTGCCTCGAGGTTGTGTCTCGAGGATTAGGCTATGACATAAAATTTAGAACTTTAGAGGTCAAATCTTTCCAAAAAAGACTGCTTTGTTGTAATCACTGATGAAAATTTAGGCCTGGCAAAAAATAAAGACGTCGCTTATGCCCTTCATAAGGGACAAGAGACAAATGACCTCAAATAAGGGACGTTCCTTAAAATAAGGGACGTCTGGCAATCCTATCTAAGGTGCTGATTATGTTGCTTAAGTTTCTGCTTCAACTGCTTTTATGCCGCTGCTGCTGCCTGTGCTGCTGCTGAACATGGCCACTGCTATTGTTGCTACAGTGCTGCTAAGCTCGCTGCTGCAGCTGTGCGGCGAGTGCTGCTTCATCTACTGCTGCTTTACTTCTGCTGCTGCTTCCAGTGCCGCTGTTACTGCTGATTCACTGCTGCTGCTGCTGACACACTGTACTTTTGCTTCTTCTTCTACTACTGTTGCTTCATTTGCTGCTGCTACTAATGCGCAGCGTTCATTACTGCTGCTGCTACTAGTGTGCTGCTGCTGCTGCTGCTGCTGCTGCTGCTTCTGCTTCTGCTGCAGCAGCACATCACGCAGTCAGCGGTTTAATCTCGCAGAGTCTCTCGCGTCCTTCTTACAAGAATCGATCGCCGTGTAGCGCGCTCTGGCCGCCTGCCCTCGCAGCCAGCCAGCCTGCTACCTCAGCGCACCGGCCGCCTGCTGCAGCCAGGCGTCGTGTCCCTGCACCCTCACGCCGGCCCGCCTGGGGCGCGAGGGGTTGATACAACCCTCTCCCTGACCTTACCTCACTCAAACGCAAACAACTGAACACAAACATCTTCGGCAAAATGTGTGGCAACGACGTCATGGTGGGAGTCCGCTGCGTCGTTAAGGTGGTGAATAGTGACACTAGCAACATGCATCGTGATGACTGCACGGCTCGTGACCGTCATCCGACTCCCCCAGGCCTAGAGTTGCTATAGGTTACAGGGTATTTGATCCCACGATTTTTTGTGATTTGGCATTGAGATAAGTCTTCATGAACAATGATGCTGATGATTTTTAAACGTACAAAGAACGGTAAGTTCGCATAGTACTGCGATGTCAAAAATACCTTTAGTGGAGCGTTCTTATAATGCGAAACACTATAGACCGATTGAGTACATTGCACACATTGCTATCAGACGTATAGTAATACTACTTGCTCAAGCAACAATAGTATAATTCTCATAACAACTATAACAGCTACCTCCGATAAACATAGAGGTAAAAACCCGAACGTCCACTTGCAGAATTTTAACAATAATCATTTACTTTGCTTTTTGATGAAAAATAGCCTATCGGTATCTCAATCTGATTCCACACATGTCTACTGCACTAATGCTATACTAAAAAGCAGGAGTATTGATCGTCATAATTATTGTCTTGCAAAAATAGAGAACGTCATTGTCATTGCAATATTGCTAACGGCGGACACAAAGTCAATCAAGTTTAAAAATAGGCTGATGCAATGTAATTATCCTATTGAACAGATAATATATTCCGAAATTGTTCTTTAAAATGCGCTCCCTTTATTTCTCTCTTGTATCCAAGGACGCAGCGAGGTCATCTTCATCAGCCAACCACATGCATAAAAAATATCATTGGGCCCTAGGCCTAGGTTCGCCTATTCTTGATGATTAAATTGTTATTGGTTTACAAGCAAAACGTGTAGAGAACTATCAAGATTCTGTACGCATGTCACCAATGAAAGGAAACAACACAGATCTAGAATGAATTTAAAATGCACCATTCAATTGACAACGAGACCTACACCCTACACCGTCCAACACACTGCAGCTGGTTAACACTCTGAACGCCAACCTTCGTTTTGCTCATAATGTTTCTATTATTATTTTCGAAACACATAGAATCTCAAAATTACTTATTAATATTGCAGTATATACAGATTCTCTATCTAGTCACCTTATTGACTGCTGCATCATAATCTCTTTCATCTAGCTGCGTTCGGCTGTAGGCCTACTAAACCAATTTGCTCCCATTCAGAATTCGATAACGACTCACTGTAATAATTTCCTATTTATATAACGTCATCCACAACATGCAGAAATCATTAACGTTACCATGACCACGGACGTCCTTGACATTCACGCAGAAGTCTGTTGGTTGGCAAGTAACGCTGGCAGATACGCACCACTGTGAAGAAGTCACGCGCATCCCGCGCCCCAGCAACAACACTCACGACAAACAACAGCTCTTCCGCGCAGAGGTCCGCCGACCCTTTTTCTCTCCCCCCGCTCTAGGGTCGCCCCCTTTAGAGTTCCTGTCACTCTCCTGCGCGCCGCGCCCCCCCACAGTCGTCGACCCCTTAGCGTCCTCCTCGCCTTTTGATGTCCCAGACTTAGTCCCGGACCCGACGACTTCTACAAGCACATCATCTTCGCCCACCGCGAGATTGTCTGCCGCCAAATCCTCATCGAAGTGCACTCGCTTCGAGACAAGACTGGTGGCGGGAGCTCTGGACGTAATCTCTGAATCAATCTCCCCTCCTGCCTGGCCGGCGGGAGCACCGGGTGTGCTACCACCCCCATCGCTCGCAGTGGCAGTCGGTGGGATCTTGGTCGACTTACAGTTGGGACACTGAATGTTCTTACACGTCTTGTCCGAGCAGCACTTGCCCTTCTCGACAAGCTCGGCGTGTTTCTCTTGCAGCAGTTTCTCCACCTCCGACAGTCCCGACGCGTCTCGCTGCTCGAGCAACTCGTGGCGCTGCCACTGACTCGAGCGCGGCTCGAGCTTACCCAGAGTCGACCGCCGCACGAGGACCTTGCCCCCCGACTGGAGCGGTTTGGACGCCCCCCCGGCGGAGGACGACTTGGAGGGGTCATACGAGATCTGGTTTTCCTTCTCCATGAGGAACTGTTCGATGGCGCAGAGGCCTGAGTCGGAGCGCTGCAGAAGGGGGTGCGGCTCCGAGTGCGCGCTGCGGGGGATGAGCCTCCTATCTCCCGTCAGCCCCTCCGCCAGCCTCTCCTCCCCCTCGAGGTCCGCGTCCCGGTCGAAGGAACGCGCCGAGCTGCGCCGCGCGCCTCCCTGCTCGCGGTCGAGTACGAACATCTCGAACTCGGAGAGCCCACCGTACTTGGTCTGCAGCAGCGGGTGTCGCTCGTACTGATTGACACGCGGTATGAGCGGCAGCGACTTGCGCTGGTTGCGCAGCGACTGCGAGGAGGGGCGGTCCCTTCCCGGGACGCCGTCCCGTCCAGCCGTGGGGTCCTCCCCCACGCCCACGCCCCCCGACGTGTCCCTCGAGGTACCCGGTACAGGCTCCGATACACCCTGGCCCTGGCTGCGACCAGCCTCGAAGACGGCGCTTCTGTTCGCGGCAGCGACTTGGACTTTTGAGGATTCGACGGCGCGGTGTGAGGAGGCGTCGTCTTGTGCCGCCGAGGCGCCAGGACCCCCGTTGCTGCCCCGGCTCGGAGCCTCTGAGCCGTTAGCCTCTGCGGACCCGCTGTCCTCCGTCAGGGGGCACGTCGGATCGGCCGAGGCGCGACTCTGCATCTTGCTGTTGGCGTTTACATCCACGGGGGCGGGCCGCGAGGGGGGGCTCTTGGGGCTGCGCAGTACGGCTTCACTGCAGGCGGGCTCCGCAGGCATTGGGAGTGGAACGGAGTGGCGAGGTTTTACATGCGGGCTCCGCAGGCATTTGAAGTGGAACGGGGTGGCGAGGCTTTCGGGGAGGGCTCCGCAGGCATTTGAAGTGAAACGGAGCGTTGATGATTCAAAGACTGGCTCCGTATGTATTGGAATAACAGAGAAAGGCTTTACAGGCGGGCTCCGTGGGCATCGAAGCAGAACGTCGCGGCTACAGCAATGGTTTTATTAGTGTTTCAAGGATATAGCGAGGCTCATCGACTGATTGTCTGAGGATGAGACGTCGACTGATTGGATTTTGCATTCTCTACAACATAAAAAATATATAAATTATTAATATAAAATAATAATAAGTATTGGCATTCAAAGTACAAGGATACGCTGATTCAAATTGTTCGTAGGCCTACTCAAACTTTTGGTAGGGGCTAAGCCTTAATTGATGAATAAAATTGCGCCGTGCAAAAAATATCGACTGTTAGGCCTGTTATCATCATTATTGTAAAGTCAGTTACCATCCCCTGTCACCAAAATTCAGACATTGTCAGTTAATCACATATCATCACAATTTTTGAATTTGTTTATAATTTTCTTGCTTTTCGCCTATAGCATGCATTTCAAATAAATACTAGTTTTATCGTTTTACCGATGAACCTATTTTAGAAATAAAAAACATTGTTCACAAAAACATTGGGTCTACGTTATTGATATGAATCGGTCAGCGCTCCAAACGTCATTCAGCACGCCTCAGCCTTGCTGGGATGCATCACGTATGGTGTGGTCTGTTGCTTACTTAGCAACCTGCCGCGAATCACCTACTTCCAACAACTTCATTCTCTGCGGTAGGGCGAGAACACCTCAAGCAGTCCCGGGCTTCAAGTGTCAAAATCATCCTCTTCGAATCGTAAAGAGCGAAATTAAATAGCCAGCGAAGCAATTTCACAATATTTGGCAGCTTGTTTTGATTTGAGTCCAATGAGGTGGACCAATCTTCGTACGGTGTCGGGAAACTGAAAGGGCATGACGTAACAAGAATCTTGAAAAATGTCTGTCTAGTTCTTGTTAACTAATAGTATTAGGCCAGACTGAGAGCAACTGTCATACTTATAAGTTATAGTCGATGCTGCAGTAAACCAATGTTAACGGCTAGAATAACACAGACTCAACTTAGCCTATTTAGCATATAGGCCAATGACTAGAATACTCTAAAATACACTAACCTGTCAAACCTATAAATTCACCCCAAACAGGCCTGTTGGCTCCGGCCTCAAAGAGATTAAGTGTTGATGCTTGTGACTATCTCTTCATGCGGATGATGACTCTAAAAGAATCTACCGACGATTTTTTTTTCATTATCTAGTGGCTGTAATGTGGACTTGTATCTAATGAACGTGAAAATAAGTGAACTTCCATCACCAAAGGCTGAGCTCGGCTCATTATTTGACATAAATGCCTCCTAAATCAATAAAAAATTCATTGCATGACGTGGGCCACTACAGTATTAAATCTAAAGCACATTTTATCTCCCATCCATCCTTCCCTCATCAATCCTCCCTCACACGAAGCACTACCCTACGCGTGGTTTCCTCTCGCCTGCCCGACTCAATTCAACGTATAGCGCCCCCGACCAATCTTATTACTCCTGATGTAAGTTAATGGCATTGCTCTGACGCAAACCGCCGCCAACCAGCCTCACTCTGCAGCAGCAGCAGCAGCAGCAGCAGCAGCAGCAGCAGCATCAACATCAGCTATTCTCGGAGTCTCTAACGCTGCGAGATGTGTGCGGAATGCTCAAACACGCATACGGACTGCACTCCGAAGGACTCGCAACCGTCAACACAGATAACAAACTAGACCGTTTTCTTGTTGGCTCAAGTAGGTCCCTACTCACTGAACGTCAGTAGGCCTACAAAGCTATAGTCTTCCATGTTCTACAAAAAGCGATGCTTCAGAACTGGACAGGGGATGGATTGGATCTCACGCTGTCATGCCGTTTCGTCATGTCCTGATTCTGTTGATGGTTTTCTCCAATTCACTGGTTATACATGCGGGCCCGTAATATCCGATGGATGTCATATTTACGCCCAAATGTAGGCCTACATATTTTTCAGAGCAATTTATACGTAGTTGAAGCACAAATTAATCAAAGAATAAAATAAAATAATATACAAATCAAACAGCTATAAGAGTCTACATACACAAAAACGCAATCTGCTTTAAATGTGCACAATTATACGTTAGATTACAAGGGAAGATCAACGATTCTTGTGGCTCTAACATCGTTCTCATCAAATATTTTACAAATCAATACGGTGCAATTATAGGCCCACTTGATACAAAAACAGATAGGTAGATGAACAAAATTGAAATTCAATGCGTGTGATAATATAATCGATTAAAAAGCACGTAAGCTATAGCCTATAGGCTAAGTGAATAACACACAGCGATAAATTTACTTAAAATCGAGTAATAATTGTATCGCCAATGAATCTATGAGTCGCACAGCCTCATAAATTGAGTCAAGATGCATGCTAGGGCCTTTAGCCAACGTGTATCAATCTCATAACATTCGCTCAGTGAAGGCACACTCCAGTCCTGGCTATGGTTTTCGAATTTTTCTACAAGGCTGTAATTTGTGATGAGCCCCCATTGAACCTATTTTACAACCCGAGGATGAATCGTGTTTACACCGTTTGAGTGCATGCAAGTCTTAAGGGCTGCTGTAAATCGCGGCTCTATAAGTAAAAAATAAGTATAAATAAATAAAAAATAAGCATAAAACAAAAATTAGTAAAGCGTGGCACATGTTATCTACACGACGTAGACCGCCACTTTTAGAGTTTACGCCTAAAGTTGCAATGTTCCTCGCTATATCATACAACCAACAACAACACGCTCCAGGTGACGGCGCGAGGCTGAGAGACATCTGTAGGCCTACAAGCTCGATATCTGAAGCGGTATCAAGTTCTCGATCCATGTGCACTGAATTTTTGTCTAACAGCTCTCCTCGCCCGCTAGCTGCTGAGATTAATTAACTCGAGACGCCTCTCTCTTACATCGCGCGCCCGCTCTCTCGCAAAGCAGATTCCATTGTCTCAGCCGCACCGCCATCTAGCCTACCAACCACACAGACCAGATTACTTTGAGATTCACACCCTGATGTTAGACTCTGTTATATTAGCCAGTTACCTGCGGACAGAAGGCGTGACTCGTTCGCTAATCCTCGTATCCTCCGCACGATGGGTGTGCGTATACACTATACAGTCCATGCGGGCCTCCGCATAACTCAACATAACGCTGCAGCCCCCGAGGCACGGGACAGCGAGGCATAATGTCGCGGCGCCCGGTGGCGCGGCGGCGCGAGAGATGCCGCGACTTGGTCCTCGCGACCTCAAGGGCGGCTTCAGAAATTGCTGGGGGGGGGGGTATTTTGTTGGGGGGGGGGGTGATCACGGTTTTTCTTCCCGGTCAGAACTTGCGACCGGGAGGGGGATGGGTGCTAACGGCTTACAGAAAATTACAATTTTGACCAAAAAATGCTATTCTTGCGAGAAACAACCGGAAGGGAGGATGCTAATTCTCGCTGGGGCGGTGGGGGGGGGTGAGACACTTTTTTTGCCTCATTACCGTCAATTTTCCTTGCTTTTCTAAAGTTTTAACATGGGGAAAAAATCATACGGGAGAAGGGGCAGCATCCCCACTCATCTACCATTTTAAACCGCTCCAGCACGACCGCAGCTGCTGCTGTCTGCCAGCGCCCCGCGCCGCGAGGCAGTCTGGGAAGGATGCTGCTGCTTCCGGTGCGGACGCCATTGCTGTCGGTTTCCGTTACTATTGATGGGATAACGAGCTGTCGCTAGCTGACGGACGCCTCGCTAATGAAAGACGCTAGGACATAAGCCCCGCTCGCTTTGACTTGGGTTCGATTAATATGTAGGGTATTTACTAAACATCTGTCACCGGCAGATGCGTTGGTAAGATTGCCGTTACTCGTTGACACGTGCTATTAAAGGTAAGTCTCCATCCTTCTCTCCGCAGCTGCGACTATAGCATTGTTGTCAGCGGGTCGATGTGACTAGATTTAAATTTAGTAAACTATCACTTTTGATTTTCGACAACTTTTAAAGGAGATTTATACATTTAAAAGAGGTATAGGTACTGGATTTTTACTAGGTTAAAACTAAAACTTAATATAAAACCTTACAATTAGCCTATATACACTCCGTACCAAGTATAACAGTCACTGTTCACCGCAAGCAGCACCTAGAAAAGTACCAACTCTAGGCATCCAGTTATAGATGCTGCGGCTGCTGTAGCTTCTGACAGTGTGCATGAAGTCTTGCTTCGTTCGTTGCCGATGCGCTAATTCTTTCACATATTGCTGCTGCTGCTGCTGCTGCTGCTGCTGCTGCTGCTGCTGCTGCTGCTGCTGCTGCTGCTGCTTCCGCTGCTGCATTGTACGGCGTACGCATGCGGCATAGAACTCGGTGCTTTAGAAAAGGTAAAGGCTCAGACTGTGTAATTGTTTATTGTGCAAAGCATCAAAATTTTAAAATTTTAAAACTGTAATCGTGATTACACGAGCAATACAACAATGCTGTGGACTATTGTCAGGAAATTGTATTTAGTCCTAGTGCATCTGCAGCCTGTGCATTTGGCATGTAGTCCCCCTACAGATCCGACAATAGTTTTCCTGTGTCAGCGATCAAATAG
The DNA here is from genome assembly GCA_034695025.1 of Chamaedrilus cognettii. Classification (NCBI taxonomy): domain Eukaryota; kingdom Metazoa; phylum Annelida; class Clitellata; order Enchytraeida; family Enchytraeidae; genus Chamaedrilus; species Chamaedrilus cognettii. The sequence continues at coordinate 9,284 of JAQIWG010002195.1, read as the reverse complement.
GCCCTTTAAGATTTCACTTTCTAAGAGAAACGCATGCTCTGCGACAACCACTGGTTATCTAAGCGACCCATATCGGGCCTAAATATACGACCCACATCGGGCCTAAATATACGACCCACATCGGGCCTAAATATACGACCCACATCGGGCCTAAGTATACGACCCACATCGGGCCTAAATATCGATGGGTGCCAACTTAGGCTATGACATCACAATTATTACAGTGATACAAAAGCACAAAACTAGGCGCAGCATAAAAGAATAGCATCATTAATATAGCCGGATAAAATGTATAGCTGAGCTGGATGACGACAATAAAATGATTGAAAGAAGTCGTAATTCAAGAGAACACATACAGTATCTTGAAAACGTGCCCGGGGGTGCCCCGGTTTGATATCTGTATAGAGCGAGTCCCAGTCCTCTATTAAAGTTTAACGGCTTCCGTTCACTGATGTCGCTATGTCGCAGCAGCAGCTGCACGGTCACTGCATTGGATCGGATTGGTGTCCATTGTGGACGAGGTGCGTTCTTGTTATAGCGTTTTCGCTGCAGCGCGAGTGCTACAAGCAGGGGCTATGCTACATTGTAAGTTAGTGGGGATGCACCCCCTACCACCAGCGCGAAAAGTATTTTTAGACCATGTTAAAATTTTCAAAGGTATTGAAAATGAGGGAAAAATGAGGGGAAAAGTGACTCACCCCCCTTCGGTAATTTGCACCTATCCTCTTTACGTTCCATTCGGCAGTAAGAAAAATATTTTGGTTATGAAAAAAATTCTGTCAGCACCCCCTCCCCCCGGTGTCAAGTACTGTCCTTGAGAGAAAAAATATCTTAATTACCCCCCCCCCCCACAAACAATTTCTGGAACCCCTCTGGCTACAAGCACGACACTCCGGCAGTCTACAAGACAACAAGAAGACGCTGTGAAGAATTCCCTGAATCCAATTTCGCTCGTTAATTGTATTTTGACCCGAGAATATTGACGTCACATACGCGGAAACAATGCTAATCTGCTGAGTCGTGCGCAGAGTACTCGACTCGTAGTGCTCCTACTCGAGATGGACGTTAGTTGGACGTCATGGCTACAGTAGCCCAGTCGAAAATAGCCTTCAGATTTCAGGAATCTCATTTACGAGCGATTTTCGTAAGTTCTTTTTCATATTTTCCTTAGATCGCTTTTTTATTGAGGCTCACGGCTGTGAATGACGTCAAGATTCATGACAAATGAGGTATGCTGCGAGCACTATGCTTCTATCATGGCCCTGTCTTTCGTGTTGATTTTTTCTCGTTCAGCATTGCACCAAAATCACTACTGAGAATAAACCATCGCTAGATCTGGCGACATGGCGGACTAAATAGCGGAGTGAAGCAGAGCACTCCAGTCAGAGCACTATTGAGCAGACAGCTTGATTCAAGAGCGGCTGGTGCTCAACGCGCTCCGTGGCCACTACACACCCACACTCCCACAGTACGTGGCGCTATCGCAGGGCGCTCACGGTTCATCCTGTTCAACTTCATCGCTCTTGGCTCTCGCTCTTGCTCGACGTGTTGGCGCGGCACAATAAGATTGCAGGTTATCGCATGCCTGATGAGTTCAAGACGTTAATACGTCGCGTCTTGCAGTAGGGTCGACTACAAGACAACGAAGCACGCTCCGCCCGCTGCTCTCTAATTTATCATTGCCTATCATTTCATCATTTCTTTAAACATCCTCTCCCCCTCTCAGCCTTCCCCCCATTCACCCCTCTCCGTCTCCAGTGTTGGTAACCTTTATTTTCAAATAGCAGCATTACAGCGTTATTCAGAAAGCAGTACCATGTTGGGCAGTAAGTGTTATTGACACACAACCCAAGTAGCACAAGCACCTTTTGCACTCCAGTAGGTCTCTGTCACTCATTTTAACTTCTCACTGGAGCTCACAAAAGTTACGGGTTAATTTGTAGGCCTTATGCCGAGCTTTGAAGTTATTCTTCTCTGACGTAAAACATTTAAATGTTATATCGCACAAATATTGCGCTCCAACTATCTCAGTGTGTGCTGCTCTGGTTAACTGCTCTGCCCTTGGCGCTCAAGCGTATCAATGCAACCTGTGCACGAGGAGCGCGATGCAAATCACACCGACGTGACATTTTTTGAAATAACTTCTAATTTATAGCCAGGTTTTAACGTTTGCCTTAGATCTAAGTTAAAAGTTTTTCGTTCCCAGTCACGTTGTTTTGTAAATGACACATTCGTACGAACATTCGCTATGATTGGCATAATGCTTCATATTCGCCTATATTGTCAATAAATGAACAAATGCATAATTATCTCCTTAAAATGCACGTTTTCAGCGCATTTTCTATGCCCGCAATGTTAAATTATTTTGAGATTTGCACGGCACAAATCGTCACCGACTCCTCACCAAATATACCCTGGACTGGTCTATAAATAATAATGTTCTATAAATAACGCAACTGTACGATCATTCACGACTGCCACTCAGAGAGGCTGTTCGCCCCGTGGAGTGTGGAGGGATGCCCAGGAAGGTGGAACGCGGCGGTGGCACGCGCCTGTGGCACGCGGCGGCGGGTGAAGGGCCCCGTGTCAACACTCAAGCGCGCCCTCGAGCAGCCTCGCTCAGCACCTAAGCACTGGCAGGGTTGGGCGGAGATAGAGCTCTGCTCCATATATACATATGCAGTTGTACACTCGAGGTATTAGCGCAGGGAGACGCAACGCGGCGCAATCTGCAGACAACGCAGTGTGTTTGGAGGGGCGCTGGGTGCAGGAATAAACATTAAGCATCCACCAACACAGGAGCGTTGGTTGGGTAGAGGAAAATTTCACATTCACGTAAGCCGTTGATAATTAAAATGATAAATATGGCGAATTTTATTCACTCACCTCGATCACACGGTATTATTCACACCCCACCCTTCCCCCCCTTCCGCACTAAAGCAACTTCTCCTGCAATATACGACAAATCCCTCCCCTCATCTTACGTTGTGTAATGCATTTATGTGCCTCTTTGTGTAGTCGTCCGTAGACCTAGTCCTTGTGAAAGGCGTGTCCACTGTCCCTCATTCTGAAGTCTGAAGTTGCAATAATAAGTCTTAGCCCCCGCCAGCGGTATCGCACTCCGTAGTGGCAACCAGCACCATCTCACGAATGAACGCTAACTGCTCCGCAAGTTTGTCACCCGTCTTGCAATCTCGTCGCTATCCAATGACGCAGAAATTATTCAAAGACGTCGCCTTGCAGGTCGCGATGCTTTGGCTATCCTTATGCGTCCCGTGACGCACACCGGTACGTGTACCGTAATGGCGACGCCCATTGCAAGCGTAAGCAGCAGCGTGCTTCGTCATTAAGACTCAGTACAAACAGCAGGCTGTAATTCTTTTGAACCAGTGACGCTCATGCGCTTGCGAAAAGCCAACCTTAGCATTAATTTCCCACGAAAATCGCCTGCATAACAACTAGGCTACTCCTGTGGTAATATTGTGGCATTTACTTTTTGTATTTATGACACTGACGGTCTTCATTCTGCGCAGCCTACATTATTATAAACGCTAAGCAAGCGCACAAACGAGCCCATTAGAGCGCGCACACAAGGCGTGTTCAACACCCCTCCGACAGTCGCACTGCAAGCAGCGATTAGTTGTTTTAATTAATCCCCTCGCTCGTCGACGCAGTGTCGCAGTGTTGATAGTCGTCGTGCACAATCCGCGCATTGTCTGCGACCAGCCTCGCTCTCCCCCCCATTACGCGCTCGCACCGCGTTTGTCAGTCACGCGCTGTTTGACTTGGCATTTCTTGGTACACCGTGTATCCACAAGCAACTGTGGCGTCGAGGGGGCGCACGGTGGCGTCGGACACGGTGTACGGCTAATCCACTGGTGACGTCATGAGTCGACACGGCTTGATCTCTGGGATGCGTCGTACCGAGTGAACTCAAGACTTTCATGCAAGCGAGATAACCAGTTCTTCAGTGATAGGCCACGCCTGCTGGGTCATACAGTATATATTGCTTCTGATTCCTTTTTATTATAAAAAGCTTCTCGGCATTGGATGCGAATGTTTCCAGTCGCCAGATCCTTTCCCAGTTTCACTTACCTCACTTATAGCCCTTGTGGCTAACTGTGGCGTGGCCGTGAGGGACTGTGAGCTTCATATCATAAGCGAGTAATGCCTGATCCACATTTCGTAAAATTCTTGTATTTGGGGACCGTTTTTGATTATTTCGATCCAATAGTATTTGTATAGAAATATAGATACAATAAAATATGGATACCATAAAATTTCGATACAATAAAATTTCGATACAATAAAAAAAATTGGAATATTTTGATGTAACTAAATATCCTGTTAATCTATATACACTGCCTATTTACAATATATTAAACGACTGTTTAGTTAAAATGCAAAAACATGACAAGACAAGACGTGAAATATAAAAATATAATACACGTAAAAATACTGTCGTATGCCGGTTTACCCAAAGGGCTGCTTCTTAGAGATAGCCTAACTGTCCAACTGTCGTAAAATAGGCGTACGATTAATGGAGGCTATAAGCCCAAAAAAGACGTTGCTTAAAATATGATTAGCACGCCATTGTCAAGCGCATACGCTACAAACCAACCACATACGCTACATATCAACTAACTCCATAGTGGAGATAGCATCCAGTGGAGCCTATGGAGCAAACGCCGGTTGCGGCTGCGAATTCGACTGACGTGATTGGCGCCCCACTGTGTCTAAGCATCTGATCATGCGCCATGGCCAACCTATAGTAGGGGGACGGGGGGGCAAAGGGACGCTCCCCTCCCTCGCTCCCTGGGCGACCCGTTTACCGAGTCAATGTTGACCGACAGAGTGCGCTCGAGCGACGACCGCGCTGCGCTTAAAAACGTCGGTTTGCCAACGAATTAAAAACTAATTTTACATTTTGTTGGTGGCAAGTCGACTGTTTTATCAGCACGCTGGGAGGTCCTGGCCGCCCAGGGGGACCTCACGCACCGAGAGGCGAGACGGCGCGTGGAGGAGGAGTGAAGGGCCGTCAGGGGCCCTGCTGCGGGCCCTGTAAGGCAGCATTCGCGAGGGCCTTATTTGTGTGCGGACTGGTTTAGAAGATTATCGACGAACATCCACGTAACTTTGGTAGTGGCTGATGGGCACTGTGGAGTTGTGGAGGCGACACCCTCCCCGTAATGAAAGTTTCTAGTACAATTTGCAGATATACGGTACAGGAATTTTGTACTTTGTTTAAGACTAGGGGGCCTACCCAGCGCATGCGAACTTTGGCCAGTTACTTCATTTAAAATTTAAATTAGGCCTCACAGATTGATTGTTTAATCAATCTGTGAGGCCTGATTTAAATTTGAAGCTTTAAAAAAATCTTTTAGCTTTTTAATTTTCAGTTTGTTTCACTAGTGCATCGACACAAAATTAAATCTATGGAGCCATGTGATTTGTAATTCGTTTTAGTTTTCAAATTGTTCATCGTAATTTAGCTCATGTCAAAAATGATGCACACTCCACGTAGGAGTTTTTAGCCCATGTTGCATTATTGATTTTAAGTTGATGAAATCTTGTTTAACAGAAGCCGTTGCTCAACGCTCCCCGTATCGCTAATCGGTCGCTGCGGCTTTGGATCAGTTAAGTTGGGGGTAGGGTGTGTTCAGCGTATTGACGGCCACTTGTCGACGAGCGAGTTTAGTCGAGGAGGGCCGCGCGAACTACGGGCGACACAACAGACTCTATGGACACGCGTGATCTGCTCAATGAGTCGACGAACACGCTTGCATTATACAGTTGTCTCTGTGTGTAGCGTGCCTCGTGTGACCAGCGTGTGGGGACGGAAGGATTTGTTTATGCAATGCGGCCGTTCTGCTGCTGACCAGATTTGTGGACAGATTTTAGCCGACGTAGGCCTGCATGACAGAATTGACCCCAAGATGACCCCAAGCGACGAGGGGCTAAATCGATTATTGTCAAATTTGAGAAGCTGCATTTGTGCATAACTGTGCACATTTCAATTTTAGGCATACGCCAATTTTTAATTAGGATTAGGGTTAGACGTATTCTTAAAAAATAAAGCACCACATTTTTTACAAAACATTTAAATTTCAATCGGCACTAACAGGCTTAGCTAGTAAAGTTGACCTCGATGACATTCTAGGTAAAAGGTAATAGGCCTAAATAAAGAAATGCGCGGATATAAAATTCGGTACTAATACTATAGCCTACCAGATCTTGGCAAGTATGTTCAAAAATTTGATCGGATTAATGAGCAACATTTTAAGTCGTATCTTAAATGATGGGGGAGGATAGAAAGAAGCCTACATGCTAGTACGACTATACAAGTCGAAGAGCTGTTTGAGTGCATGATCATTCAGTTAAACTGAAGAAACAGTCGTTATTTTTTGCATCTCATACTAGGTAAGTCATGAGTTGGGGAAAGGAGGCATGACTCGATCGGCGGCATGACTCGATCACCCCCCTTAGAACTAAAACCGTTAATGATATCGATCACTTTTTTAACTTTCCTACGCGGGAAACGTCTTAGCTTCCGTTGTGTGTAATTTTGAATTCACTAATCAGCAGATACCAAATTAACCAAAAATCTGTTTTTGGGGTGCCAAAGAAAATTTTCTCTTGTCCCTTCTGAACCCGATAGCTCGACAGCCCTTGACCAGAGAGCCTGGACAGATATATATTTTTTGTGCAGAATTTAGTGGTCTAACGCTTTCCGCTACGATTGAAAACATTCAACGTGTTTTAGAATTAATGCAGTTTAGGCTAATCGCATCACGGTGGTATAAGTACAGATTGTTATAGCCAGTTGTTTCTAATTGCAACAGCTTTTTGTCATGCCCCAGACATGACAATAAAATGTGCCCGGTAGTCCTGCCGTACTGATATCCGGCAGCCTGGGCGTCAGGAAGGGCATCCATCCTGTAAAACATGGCGCCAAACGTCAATCATGGACACAATCTTGTGCTCTTGGCCCGTCCGAGTGTCAAAAAGATGATGGGTTAGGGGGTGCTAAGACGGATGGGTGGTGGCTGGGAAGGAGTGCAGGGCCTCGGGTAACCAGCTGGAGCTGGGGCGTCGGATCCAGTTTTTTGCCCCTGAGGCTCTGGACCGATGTCATCATTCCTTAATTATATTAAGTGTCGGCTTAATTGTTCCTCCCCCTGAAAGTCCTTCACGTTACGATGTACCTTCGTGTGGTCAGGGCACGTTTCCGTGGCTGAAAATGGCCTTGAATTGACTATAATGGTAGCATTTAAAAGCTTGTGTTTAGCAAGTTTTACGCCAACTTTCAGAAGTTTGTATTTGCCTAATGAATTTTGATCTTGTGCTGGTAAGGAGTGAAGGACCTCGGGGTAACCTGAGCCCCAAAAAGGGGAAGATAACGACTCTTACTCCTACCCTGTCCCCCAAAAGAAGCAGAAACTCAAAAATGGGGAGCGGTTCCGTGCCTACACCGGCTCTCTTGAAAAGGAACCGGACTGTCTTTGTGCTACACACCAAATTATAATAAAATCCTTCCCCCTCGAATATTTCCTCTCGCCCTCTGCAAAACTAACTAATCCCCTTCTTTGAAAATGTCACGCCAAGGGCTGCCTATAATACCATATCGCTAATCAGTCCATACCTTGTAGGGGCCTATATCAAAATTAATAATAATTTGGGCGATTATTAATATTGCCAAATCTACCCGTTAACTTAAGCCAAATTTGTTGGCCGATGCCTATCGGTCCAAAATTCAGGCCCGTCGATCCCTATCGGTCCAAAAAATTGCCCCCTGATCCCAAAATTTAAAACCTGTCTCCATCCCTCGTGAACCCCCTGCAGGCCGGGGAACAAAGGATAGGCTTGCAGCCCAGAGCACCCGATCGAGTCGTTAAAGGCGACTAAAAAAGGGGAAGCGGTTCTGTGCCGGCTCTCTTGCATAGAGCCGGACTGCATAATAGTCTTTGTGCTACACACGGTCCCTAAGCAACAAAAAACAACTAAAAGTTCTTCTCCCTTGAACATTCCCCCCACTGCAAAACTGACTGACCCCCTTCTTTGAAGATGTCATGCCACGGGCTGCTTATAGTACCATATCGCTGGTTAGCTTATGACTTGTATTGGACCATTTTCAGAGGCTCTAGCCAAGGATAATAATGCCTGAACCTGCTGATCAAGTCATGGCTCCCATATGATCGACTCATGACTCCCAGCGGCATGACTCGATCACTTTAAGTCCCCCCTGAAAACTAAGAATATCATAGAGATGCCTGACAGAAAGATGGTAAAATCACTCGCATTGAGCAGAGGAAAGATGTCTCTACACAATCCACTTTTTATTTCAAATCAGAAGCATCAAATCTAAAATCTAAAAGCCGAAATGCATTAAGTGATCGAGTCATGCCTCCTTTCCCCTAGGCCTAAATGAAACATTCTATGCGAAAGCAGGGGCAAGCTTTGTCTAACTTTCCGACTGTGAAATTAGGCAGGATACCGATAAAGGGATGCCTATTAATTCACCTAGAAGCATCCTTTTTAACCTTGAAGTATACACTTGTTGCCACTTGACGCCGCAGATAACCTTATAATTATAGCCTGTACTTCATTACCATGCTAGAGTATCAGCCTGAACAGCTTGACAAGTATTATTATCCTTCAGTAATTTTATCACTTGCATAATAAGCGATAGATCCAGCTAAATTTCTATAATTTATAAATAAAATCAATGCAAAGCTCATGTACCCACAAAATAAGCCAATTAATTTAGTAGTATAGTCAATACTAAGGCGCAGGCTATATATATGGCCTAGCTCCTACCATTAACACGCATCGTTGATTTTCTACGCATCGTGTAGTTTTTCTCAGATCGTGCTCGAAGTTAGGCACACTGCACGGCTTGCACGCGGCCTAGAATGGTCGATGGGCCTTATTCTAACCCAAATATCATCCGTCGCCAGCCTCCACCATAAAACGCAACATTATAGACCCTGATTATCATGATTTTGATCAAAATCCGATGAAGCATTTTTCAACGACTGCTGTTCACGCATGAAAAATAGTTCATTATACCCACTGAAACAGTTGGGCTTCTCTTGAATATATTTTTTATTGTTTCGTTTTCTTACGGTGGACATTATCAATTCTGTCACATGTACAAATGAACATGTAGCGACCCCGCCGAATCAGACGTTGATTTAACTTGAGGAGGGGTGTAGCATGGAGCGTGTGAGTAGTTTCTGTTACCTGGGAGATATAATTGGTTGCGGAGGGGGAGCAGAGGAGGC
>JAQIWG010002194.1:0-21230 GCA_034695025.1 Chamaedrilus cognettii | reverse complement strand
TTGTTTACTGCTGCGCATTGTTTACTGCTGCGCATTGTTTACTGCTGCGCATTGTTTACTGCTGCGCATTGTTTACTGCTGCGCATTGTTTACTATGGCACATTATTTACTACTGTACGTGGTTAACTACTGCACATTTTTACTACCACACATTTTTAGAACCGCACATTGTTGATTACTCCATATTGTCTAATGTCTCGCATTGCTTACTGCCGCACATTGCTTGCTACTTGAAGTACCGCACATTGTTTACTATCGAGCATTGTTTACTACTCCATATTGTTGGCTACCGCACACTGTTTACTACTATATATTGTTTGCCAAAGCACATTGTTTTCTACTGAACATTTTCATTCACACACTTCACACACAATTCACACTCAAATGCGCCCTTGGATACTCGTCTTGTTTATTTGTTGTCTTGTATTGGACATCAGACAACAGATCTCTTCTCAAATAAACGAACGGGCAGAGAGGGAGGGGGGAGGGGTGCTGACACTTGAACGCCGTCGGCCACATGCACTTTGCAGTCCGTTTTATGATTGGTTGTTTAACGGACTGCATTTATATATGTGGGGGCTGTTTTTTTCTCTTTGGTCTGCTATAATATTGGCAATAACCGACCGAGGAAGGATGGGGCATTTCTATTCGGGATTAGTAAGTAGTATTAATTCTTGATCAAACAGTGTCTTGGGGGTGGAAGGTGTGAAGGCTACACATGTTAGCAAATTTTTTAAACGATGCGGGTGGAATGCTGCGGCATGTAAGAAATATGAACACCTCAAAGTGATGTTATTAAGAAATTTGTCGTCTAACGTACTCCAACTATTTTCGGGAATTTTGCGGTAAAAAAACCAACTCGTCAATATCCAGTGATTCGAAATTCACGGTTCTCTGCGCCTATAGGCACACGCAGTACACCAAGCGACAGAAGGGTTCTATTCCTAATTTCTGTCATTTTTGTCTCATCTTCAGGTTATCAAGCCAATATGTCAAAACATATTATTTATAAAAACAACCAATGCGAAATATCGGTTGAACTCACACTGTGCATTATGCATGTTCATTCTAACATTCTAACATGTTGTGAAACAAATGAGTCGGTTCTTAGTCAAAGGAAAAATTGATGAAATGTTAACTGACATCGTTGGGAAGGACCCCCTGAGTAGATAGCGATGGCGAGCTCGAGACCGTCCTCAACCATTCTTGACCGGTTGTTTGCAATGTTTGACAGGCCTGTTGTTTACACCTGTTTATCACCGCGCCAGAACTACACCGCGCCCGCCCCCTGTTGTTGTTGTTTATCATTTTGTTTTGGGACGCTCTATACAGGTACCTCCTATCTACGGAGAGTGTTAGCGTCCTGTACGCGCGCGCCCACCCCCGCCTCAAGTGATCTGCTTTATGTTGACCTTTGTGATTGGAACCGGGTAGTTGTGGTTTATGTTGACCTTGCGATTGCTGTGTTTATGTACCACCATTGTATATTTCGATGACCCTTGAGCAGAGCCTATTGTTTATATGGACCAAAGTAGTAGACGAAAGTGCAGAACCAGAGTACTTTTCTTGGATGTTATTATTAGACAAGTTCTACAATTACAGGTATAGGAAAGTGCTTTTACTTATGCGACGGTCATGGATATCTTTTGTACATTAGGCCTACGGACCAGTGAAGTAGGGCTGTCATTGCATAATAGTGTCCTCACACCTTTCGGTCAAAATAAAAAAAGTTTAACGCGGCGTTCGCTGAACCGAATAGACACGGTGTCGCTGTGTGCGCGCGCATTCGGTCAAACGAACGCCAACAGCCCATTGGCGCTGTGTCGTTAAGGTCACTTTGACCTTAACGCAAAAAGAATGCTGCTTGTAGCGTCGCAGCTAAGCGATCATGACGTCAGGTTGGCGCGGCATGACAAACGACTGCAAGCAGTAGGCGGTACGACGAGTTCTCTACTGACTATTGTCCTTAACGACAAAATTTCATTCGTTTTGACCGAAAGGTGTGCGGGCACTTTTAGAGAGCCAATGCACTGATCCGTGACGCTGCCTCACGCGATGCCACGGATCGATGCTGCAAAAACTTGCCCCGGGCATGCTCAGCTGCTGCCCGTGTCTTCTGGTGTTATCGTTTAACAGTGTGGCCGCGTTTCTTTTGCTCTTGTGTTTGGGGCGTAGTAAAACGCCACTTTCGAGTGTTGTAGCCATTGCGCTAGGCGGCGCCAAAAGTAAGATTTTAAGAAGTTCCGACGTCCGTAGCTTCTAGACCGTCATAGCTAAAGTTGAAATTTCTGTCACAGGATATACTAAAAAAAGTACTGCTAATTTACCAAAAATTAATTTTTTCTCAGGGTTGATCGCGAGGGGGCGATAATTCCAAATGAGCACCTAATGTTGTGGCCGTAATCTTAAACGGTACCATTGAGAGACAGACCTGAATTTGAGATATTTCTATACTTGTTCTGGATTAAAATGCGATAATGATATGCGATAGATTTTTTAGCCACTCAGTCGTTAGGCTTAAGGCTTTGCAGTCGGTTTGGTTTAATTTTTTTCCCCTAAAAGTTGACGGGGGTCAAAATCCGAAATAGCCACATGTAGTGGAGACTTGCATGAGTCCGGGAAAAAAATCTTAACAATCCCCCCATTGCGCTACGGTTAGTCAAAGATAAGATTTAAGTTTCAAAGCTCGTAGCAACTAGGCTGTTATAGTTGAAGTCCAAATTGTTGTCACAGGATGTACTACGAAGGGTACGGCTAATTTACATGAATTAATGTAATGTCAATGTCCATATTTTCAAACAATTTTTTACGTCTTCGCCCGCCCTGATCAGGACTGCTGGAGCTGGGTTTTTACTGCCGGACGCCCTTCCTTACGCTAACCAAATAAATAATTATTTACTTATTATTCTGGCACGAGTTAACAGCCAGCGACACTTGTGTGTTTAACAGCCTTGCTGAACGGCCTGTTACAGCGCATAGTTTCTAAGTTTCCGGCGCGGGGACTTGAACCCCGGTCCTCTGGACTCGAAGTCCGACGCCTTAACCACTACACCACAGTGCCTCGCTATAACTAGGCCTATTATATGATTGAGAGGATCGTCTGTATAATATCGATTAACAAAGAATTCTGCTGATGCCCAGAGGAAGAGGGGAGGGGCGGGGGCATGCAAACAGATTACAATTGAAGCCCGGGTAGCCTATTTGGTTGTGTGTTCATGAGTACATTAGCTGCACAGCGAGATAACCCTGCTTGAGATACGCTATTAATGGTTCAGGTTCACAGCAGCCAAGAGGTTAATAGGTAAGCAAACTAGCTACAGTATGCGTCTATAGCGTACTGAGTCTGGGTTTCGCGTCATTTCAAGTCGTTGTCATGGGCAGTGGGTCATTTCAAGTCCACGGTGTTAGGATTGAGTTAGAGTTGAGTTAACGATCGACAAGTTAGATTCACATTCATATTCACATTTTTGCTGTTGTTTATCTGTTTTGACATTCTAATAATGTGAATATGAATGTGAATCTAACTTGCCATACGCTGACTCAACTCTAACTCAATAGTAATATGGTGGACTTGAAATGACCCAGTGTCTGCGTGTTAACCACTTGCAGTTTATTGCTAATCATACCAATCGCCATTAGTTTAAACGTCAGCCAATGAGGTGTCTGCATATAATGGATTTGGAAGATATCTCTAAATCATTTTAAGATATCTCCAAATTATTTCAAGATATCTCTAAATCATTTGGAGATATATTGAAATCATTTAGAGATCTCTGCAAATGAATTGCAGATATCAATAAATCAATTCTAGATATCTCCAAATGAGTGCATTTATTGATATAGAGAATTGAATTTTTGATATCTGCAATTGATTTGAAGATATCTCTAAATGATTTCAAGATATCTTCAAATCATTTAGAGATATCTTCAAATATTTAAAGATATCTTTGAATATGGACCAAATACTAATAGGGCTTGCCATACCCGTTAGCCATCGCAGATTTTTTCTTTAGCCAAATTGGCGGCAATTTTTCAAAATGGTCACCCAAATGTACGGAGTAAGGCATATCTTCGGCTCTGGATCACTTGGAACTGAGATATTGGTGTCAAAAAGTAGGTTTTGGGGGTCAAGGAATCCGTTTTTGGTATCATATGGATCACGCAATACCAAGATGGTCGTCAAAACTCAAATATTTCATACGAAGCTAAGCAGAAATTCCCATATTTAGGGCCTTTACAAAGTTGAGTTTGTATCCTAAGAATTGTTTCAAGTGTCATCAAATTGTACTACAATCTTCATCTTCTGAACTACGGGGATACTATACAGTTCACCATTGTAAATTCTTCTGTGCTTGAGATAGTAACCGAAGCATTGCCATTAATTTTTGCATGGCCAGTTTTTTCAAAAGACATGTATCATCAAGTATGCAAATTGACTTAAACAAGTGTTATATGTGTCAAGTCTAAAAGAAGATTGAAGAAGGAAGATCTGTCAAATCACCGTCAAAGCACTTCATTTCATTTCATTTCATTTCATTTCATTTCAAAGCACTGAATGTGGCACGGAAAGTGATGCAAATATGCTTGCGGCAAATAGTCCACTGTTGCAGCCCTTTCATGATCTCCGTATGGTATTGGATTTACTACATGTCCACATGTCCTTCATCAAAAGGTGAAGGTGGCGGCAAAGAGGATTCGTGCAGAAGAAAGAATTCAAAATATCGCCAGAGCTCTGATCTTGCTGAGTTCAACAACACTAAACTGGAAAAGACAATGAAAATTTGCTTGAGGTAACATGTAGGCTAAGCTCTGTCATAAGCCTCCGAAGCTATTTTCCTTGAAAAGAAGCCTATATCCTCCGAGGACATATGAGGTCTTTCAAGTCTACATTTGATAGAATCTTGGATGTCGTATTGATGGATGATTGTACGAAGATATTCTATCTGCTCTACTCCAGTTCGATAGATTGATTCAGGAGGCTTGTCATGACGTAGCTGTTGCGGCACAACTGTGACGTAGGGTATGAAATGCTATGAAATGGATTGTTCACAATATCTTGGATTTTGGTTGTAATCATTAGTATTGACCACAACCCAATCGCAACCTTTTGTTCGCTTCTTTTGCACCCGTTCTGTTGGCTTCTTGCTCTGCTAGTTCAGACTTGATATCCTATGCAACAACATCTCGTTGATGAAGAGGGCCTGTGGGGCCCGAATATTTGCAGGGTGTTTGTTTGTTGTTTATGGCCTTCAAAATGTGTATTATCTTTCCGTGTGGTTTATATTTTAAAATGCCTGAGAATTATTTTCAATGCGTGTGCCCGGGGATCCGAAAAGTATTATTCGCCTGCTAGCATTTCTAAGTCACCACAAGGTACAAAATTCTACTTAGAATAATTGAGCGGCTAGAAAGTTGAAGAAGTATTCTACTGTTCCCCGTTCCTTTCAGCCACTATACATCTACCAATGTTTTTAGCCTATACGTGGCTTAATAAATGCACGAGGTAGAACTCTACGTCTGACCTGTACAAATAGAGGCAATCGACATGCTCTACTCTCCTAACTCTCCTTTACTCTCCTAACGTTTAGCAATATCATTTACCAATGAACAATCTACACAACAAATTTGAAATGCAAGTCACCCAAGTAAAGGTAAACTAAGGGCAATGTCCAAGAAAAGTGACAATGCAATAACATACAAATGAGGCAAAGGGTGCATTCAGCCCTACATGAATCAGTTAAATAAGTTGCATCTCACGATCTCCTTCCTCAATTTTACCAGCAGCCTCCCGTCGTGTAGGTTTCTGATAATTCAGTTAAACTTCTATTTTGATTGCTTAAATCATATTCTGCATGGTCATAGCTTGTTTCAACTGTGACACTTCGTTATCGCATAAGAAGCACTTTGACTGCATAGGACAGGTTCTTGGTATCTTACTGTGTCATTTAACTGCGAGACTTCAACAAGTTATTCTTGTAGTCCTTCATTCCGGCATAGTGCCGTTGAGTTCACAGCTCTGGTGATATTCTGCATTCGTTCTTCTAAGCGATTCCTCTCACGCCGCCTTCATCTCATCATGTCAATCTGGCGATCATGAATGCACTGTAAGAGACGAACAGCAGAGAAGCATAGCGTAGGCCAATCCATCACTTTGCGCACCAAATATGTAGGGCTTTGATGGCGATTTGAGATCTTCAATCCTTTTTTGAATTGACAGTTCACGTCGATTTGGATATTTTTGATGGCACACGTCGTTCAGAAAAACTGGCCATGCGAAAATTAATGGCTATGTGCTGTGGTTAGTATCTGAAACACAGACAAAATATATATTTCTGAATGCATAAAATGATATTAATGTAGTCTAAAAGAGGAAAATTGTAATTTTAAGCTTAAACACATTTTTGCCACAATTCTTGGGGTACACACTAAACTTTATGAAATCTCTAAATACAAGAATTTATGCCAAGAAGCATTTCACTTACTTATTAGCTCAGTTTCGTGTGAAATAGCTGATTTTTTACAATCATCTGGTATCGCATGATCTTGATCTCATACGGGTCTCTGGCATCGCATGATCTTGATGAATATGCTGTCAAAAATGGATTCCTTGACCCCCAAAATCTACTTCTGGACACCAAGATCTCATTTCTAAGTGAACCAGAGCTGAAGATATGCCTTATTCCATACATTTGGGCGGCCCTTTTGAAAAGCGGCCGCCATTTTGGTTACAGGCCAAATCTGCAATAGCTTATGGGCTTTTTAGATATTGTGGACCCAAAGTTCATTCGTACCAATTTCATGCTTGTATCACAATCCGAACGAACCAAATAGCTCCTCCATTTCTGAATATTTTCATGACCTTCAACGTGACATCACGTTGATGTTTTTCGTTCATCACGTTTTCATCATGTCATATGTTTTTGCAACATTATTAAATTTATCCAGTATCAATTTGCAACCATTTTTCAGTGTTCGCTACCATTCCTTGATCGTCTGCAAATCGAATGTCTTTCAACTGATAGCCTTCCACTTTGACCCCTTCATCTACACTCTCCATTTCCTCTTACATCATCTCCTCTAAGTTCAGCGAGAAACTACAAACAATAGCGGAGATAACAAACATCCTTGACTCACTCCTCTTCCTATTATTCCCGACTCTGAGTATTCGTCATGTCCCTTCACAATGGCTTCTTGATTCATATACTTCTCCCACCATTCTGTGGTCCCTCCAGCTACTCCTATCCGTTTCAAAATGTTCATCAATCTCACCCAGTTCACTCTATTAGATACTTTTTCAAAATATATAAAGCAAACATATACGTCACTACCAAATTCCAAGCTCCCGTCACAAAATGAATTGCCCCGAAATCGTCTCCCTTGTACCCATGCCATTTCTGAAGCCCAACTGCCTTTTACTTATAGCATCCCTTGCCTTCCCTTCCATTCTTTTTGTGATTATTTTCAGCACAATCTTTGAAGCACGGGGAATCAGGCTAATCGTTCCGAAATCGCTGCATTCATTTGCATTTGCCTTTTAGGTATCGGTATCGTTATGACTTTTGTTAAATCTTTCGGCCACACGCCCTTTATGTACACTAGCTGACATACCTGTCCTACACCTTAAAGGGAGACCTCTGCCTCATAATTATAGCTCTGCCTCATCGACCCTGCCTCATAGGGCCGAGAGCAGTTTAGGCCCAAGTAAATTTCGACAGTCTATGTAGGGCCTACGTTTAGTGTAGGCCTACGCAAAGCATCAAAGATCTTAGCGACGTCATAACCACTTCGAACCGCCAATTAGAGCACTTGCAAGGACCGCACGGTACCACTGTGCGTAAATTAATGGTCAGATGTGTACACAAGGCTACTAACTTTCAGAGCCTCCTGCACAGATTCTTCAGAAACTCTGCAGGCACGGCATCGACTCCTTCAGCATTATTATTTATTTATCCAGTTCCAACGTTAGTTGGAACACTTATATACGGATGGCGTGCTAGCCTATAGTCTTGTTCTTGTTGCTGTTGTTGTTGTTACATGGGAGAGATAGGAAATTTGAATGGAGATGGATTTTCTTACTTAATATTAATCGCTTTTGTGTGAAATTTGTACCATTTCGTAGGGAATTCGACAGAAAATGGTGTGTGCATTTTCTTCAAGAAATTTGAAGTATTTCTATCTGTAAAAATTTAAATTGATTGAATTTTAAAACTCATTTGTTTATATCGTAAAGTTCCGCTGCAAAGTCTAGCCTAGCCTGCATTGTATACTATAATGCTGGCATAGCTGGCTGGCCTTCAAATAGCCTGCAGTCTGGCTAACCGTCAAGCCCACGGTCTGACTAGTTGTGACGTCAGCATTAAGAACAAACAGCCGCATGCAGCGCAGCGTGTTCTCGGCACTAGACCTAGGAGGCTTATGGTCATTCGCGGTCAACCTGCACTTTATCCAGAGGATTAAAGAAGAATAAATTTATTGGCCTATGAATTAGAGACCATGTAATGGCTCTAGCAGGTTTGCAAGAATAATGATAGTAGGCTAACCGAAAGCGGTAGGCCTATTCTAGATAGGCTAGGCCTTTGGGCAGAGACACCGGCACCAGCGAGCAGGTTAGGGCTCTCTGGCGTTCCCCGGCCAGCAGGCTTTTTCGCAGGATTTTGTATTTGGAGAGGGGATGTTTAAAAATGTAAGGGGGGGGGTGTTCGAAATTGCGATCCTCGCATAAATCTCCTTCTGCATAGAACTCATGACGGGGGGTGCTGAGAAAAAAAATTTCACATACTTTAGCAACTGACTTTTGAGCTACTGGCTGCTCCTAATCGCCATCCCACTGGGCCCCATCTAATTTTCTGGTTGCATTATTTCATTGTTTTTAAACAAATTAATAATTGCGGCGCTATGAAGTTTGACATAGTTACATATGCAATAACCAAAATCGTTTAAGGCTGTCAAAAACACCCGCCCGGCCTGATGGCGTCAGAGGTTTAGAGGGTGTCTATTCGTACTTGGGGGGAGCTTTCCTCCCACTGCGAAAATCACTGCCGGCCGAAGCCTGGAGGAAGAGCACTAGCGGTTCCAGGGCTTAGGGGCCCGGACTTCGTTACGAGGACTCAAGGACCTAATGTTCCTTTCGGTACTGAACTCGCAACCGCGAGGGGGGGGGGGGGGGGAGGTGGTGTTGAGAGAAACTTTTTACCTTCCATACATAACATAACATATAACATAAATGGATTTATAGTCCGCTTTGGCGTCAAAAGACGCCATCGGGGACCTCCGCTCGTCATGGGTACCATGCAGATTTCATTTAGGAAACCCAGACAAGGAAGATAGGAGAAGGTGGAGCAAAGGCCGGGTCAGTTATACCATTATATACCATACGTAGGTCTAACTTACATCACCATAACACAAGAAAAGCTTGAAAGGAATCGCCACAATTTTAACTTGGAAGGCTTGAAAGCCAACAGAATGGGTTTTACAACTCCAAACTCAATTTTGTAATGTCAATTTTTGGTTCAAATTAATGGACTTTGCGTATATCAACTGTGGGGGCTTGAAACCCAAACACGGGGGGACTATGCCCCCCTATTTGTACAGGGGGGCTATGCCCTCCCTGCCACCCCCCCTAGAACAGCTACTGTAGGGGGAGAAGGAGATGCAGTTAGAACAGCTTTCAGGGATCCATGGAGGGCCCTTTATGACGGGGATCGAACATCACGTTAATAAGAACAATTATAGGCTAACCCGTTGTTAAAAAATACTTTAGATTGAAACAAAAAACCAATGTACATTGGTTAGAAAACGAAACTTAAATATAGATGTGACAGTTTTAGACTAAATCTAAAAAAAATGAAATTATTTATTGCAATTAAGGACAAATATTTCATTACTTACTCATTTCAATACTGCACTATGATTATTTTGCAATGTGGGATTCAAAGCATCCACTTAGCAAAATATTCACTGTGAAGTAATGATATCAGCAAATAATTAAATATTTGACCTTAATTGCAATAAAAAATGTAATCTAAATTGTTCTTTAGATTCAGTCTAATACTGGCAATAGAAATTTTGTTTTCTAACCAATGTATATTGCTTTTTGGTTTTAATTCCATTATTGCTGCCATTATTTCACTGTCCATCCAATGCAGCCCTAGATCATCTCGATTCGTTTCATCTTCCTTCTCCAGCTGTAGTGCCTTATGTATCGGCTTTCCATCCTCATCATACAATTCCTCAATATATTATTTTCATCTCTGTCAAATTTTACCTGATTCAGTAACAAACTGGCTGTCCGTATCTTTTTTCCGCAGCTTCTATCAAAGGGTCTATTTGGCCTTGTAAGTTTTTATGGCGTGCGTCGATAGAGGAACGCCGTATTGTTTCGGCCCGATACCTTTATTATGTTATTATAATTATTATTTTTTCTTTATTACGGCGTGCGCCGATGGGCGTAAAAAAATTAGCTTTGCTTTGGTACCTTTACATTCATTTTTTTTATTTTTGGGGGGCTTTTTGACAGTCTCCTGGTAACTAACTTGAAGACTCGGGAACTGCAATTGCGGGTAAAACATTTCTCCCGCTGGTGAAAGTGTTCCAGCCGATTTTTCTTCCCCCAAATGTTAAGGGGGCCTGGGGGGGGCAATTTGGCTACTTTTACGTAAACCGCAATAACTTTTTAGCTATCCAACCGATTTACACGATTTTTGCGGCATAAATTTCGACTTATGCGAAGCTACAAAAACGCCCAATATATGTTTTCACAAGATTCATATCTAAGCAACAACCGAGCGGATTTTCAGCGTTTTTTCAGGGAACATGCGTTCTATGCCCAGAAAGGTTCGCTTGAATTTGTTAAAATGTGAACGGTCCCCCTGGGAGCCCCTCCCTCATTTTTGAAAATTTTGATATTTGACTCCATCTTTCTAACTTTTGTCTAGGCTAATGGTTTCACGATAAGTTTGAAAATATATCCCCGCTGATTGCCCTCCCCTCCATTTTAGAATTTTTTTATTTTTGACTCTATCCTTGCAACTTTTGTGTAGGCTAATGGTTTCACTATTAGCTTCAAAATATATCTCAGGTGAATTTGACTATTTAAAATTGGAAATCTTATCCCCAAATTTGAAGGGGGCGGAGGGTGGGACATTTGACAAAAGTATTTACATAAAGCGCAATAACTTTTTAACTATACATCCCGATTTGCACAATTTTTGTGGCAAAGGGTCCGAATCGCTAGGGGCTACAAAATACGTACTATATATTTTCCGAAAATATTGACAGGTAGCGTAGCAGAACAATTTTAGTAAATGTGGGGGGGGGACAAAAACGGTTGCGCTTGAATAACTAAGCAACCACGAGACGGATTTGAACCATTTTTTCAGGGAACATGCGTCCTGTGACAGGATTGTTTAAGTTCGCTTGAATTTGATGAAAGTGAACGATTCTCCCGGGAGCCCCCCGCCCATTAAAAAAAATTTAAAGATTTTAAGGGGACCAATTTTCGCACTTTTAAATAAACCACGATAATAACTTTTAAACTATACATCCTAGTTGCACGATTTTTGTGGCATTGAGTCTGAATCACTCGGGACTACAAATGTCCAACAAGAGTTTCCAAGAAATATTCACAGATAACGAGTTAAGACGATTTTAAAATGTGGAGGGTCTAAAACTAATCTTGAGCCATTGTGCCAGAATAACTCAGTAACCACTGAACCGATTTTGGGTCTTTTTTCTGGGAACATGCGTCCTATGCCCCTATGCCCCTATGTTCGTTTGAATCTGTCAAAAACGGTACCGCACTTCCCGACAGCCCCCCATTTTTGAAAGTTTCAAATTTTGCTCCATCCCTGCGACTTTTTGTGGGAATATTACAATACTTTAAGTTCAAAAAGAAATTTTCAGTGAATGGCAATATTTTAAACAATCAATTTATTTCAAACATTTTAAGGAGCCCTGGGGTCGATCTCACCACTTTTACAAGTATCGCTATAACGTTGTAGTTCTTATCCAATTTTCACAGCATTTGCAAGGATAAGCCGGATTTGTCGGGTCCACAAAACGTTTGATACACCTTTTAACAAAATATGGAATTTTAGAAAAAATTAACGGAGAATGTGCTCTGTCTCAATATTTTAAATGTTCACCTGAATTTGGACACAAGAGTTACCCCTGCTCTAAATTTAAACAGGTATTTGCGCGTGGCGGCCTGCGCGCACGCCGTTTATGCACGGATACTATGCTGCCGCCTAGTTTTTTTTTCCTTTTTCTTACGGATCTTTGGCACATTCCCGGAGACTCGCCTTCTGACCTATAAGTCAGGAATAAGGGTCAAATTTTTTTAGCCGTTGACAAAAATGTTTCCAGTAAAAAAATTTAATTGTAAATATTGTGGAGCTGTCCGGGGGGCCACGGCGCACAATTTTTGCATGAATCGTGATAACGTTTTTACTATCAGTCCGATTTCCATGTGTTTTGCACCGGATTGTTCCACTTACTACTTACTAAAAACGCCCTATCGATGTTTTAACAAAATATTGATATATAAGATGGGCGAACGGGTTTTAGTAAAAGTTGAGGGGGGGCCAAAACCATTGCGCCACAATTACTCAGCAACCACTGAACGGATTTTGATCGTTTTTTCAGGGAACATGCAGAATAAGCCCGGAATATACAGATTCGCTTGAATTTTGAAACAAATGCATGACCCCAGATTTCAAAACAAGTGCATCGACCTTGGATTTTGAAGCAAATGCATTGACCCCAGGGGCCCTGGGGTCGATCTCACCATTTTCACAAGTATCGCCATAACGTTGTAGTTCTTATCGGATTTGTGTCGAAGGTGCCCCGTGGAGCTCCCCCCCAGATTTTTTTTTTTTTAAATCTTCATGTCATCGTGGGTAGCAACCTTGAGCGTTACAATTAAGAAACCAGGGGGAAAACATATATGCCATTGGGGAAAGCGCGCCTGGCTAAAAAATTAATTTCCAAAATATTAAGGGGGCCTTGGGGGCCATTTCATGCACTTCCGCAAAAATAGCATAACGACAAAAATCCGTAATAACGTTTTTACTATCAGTCCGATTTGCACGCGTTTTGCACCAGTTTGTTCCATTTACTACTTACTAAAGTAGACGGAAGCACAGTACCCGTGCATAAACGGCTTGCGCGCATGCCGCCACTAGTAGATAAACGCGAGTTTTGAAATTTACTGCAGGATTTACCAATTTTGGAAAGATTAGGCAAACATCTACAACATGAACACAGAACACATTTTCTATGATAACGAAAAAATAGAAAAAATAAATCTGGGGCTCCAGGGAACACAGTTAGTTTTATGCAAATCCAAGCGAACCTATATAATCAGGGCTTAGTACGCATGTTTCCTAAAAAAAATTCGAAATCCGTTCAGTAGCGGCTGAGTTGTTGTGGCTCAAGGGATTTGGCCCTCCTACTTTTATAGAATCCGATCGCCCATCTCATGTATTTATATTTTGGGCGATTTTAAGCTCCGACCAAGTGCCACACAACTGTGGAAAATCTTGCAAATCAGACTGATAATAAAATGTTATCTCCATTCTTCTAAAAGTGCATGATATGGCCCCCCAAAGGCCCCCTTAACATTTCCAAATAAATTATTAAGCCAGAAATGCTTTCCCCAATGGCATATACATTTCGCCCCTGGTTTCATTATTATAGCCCTCAAGATTGTTACCCACGATTACGAGAATTACAATTTTTAAAGATCTGGGGGGGGGGCTCCCGGGGACACCGTTCACATTTTTAAAAATCCAAGCGAAGCTGTTCTATCCGGGCTTAGTCCACACGTTCCCTGAAAAAATTGTCAAAATCCGTTCTGTGGTGGCTGAGTTATTGTGGCGCAAAGGTTTGGCCCCCCCAACTTTTATACAAACCGTTCGCCCACCTTATATATCAATATTTTGTTGAAACATGTATAGGGCGTTTTTTACTAAGTAGTAAGTGGAATAATCTGATGCAAAACGCGTGCAAATCGGACTGATAGTAAAAAGTCATCGTGATTCTTGAAAAAGTGCATGAAATGGCTCCCCAAGGCCCCCTTAATATTTCGAAATAAATTATTGAGGCAGACACGCTTTTCCCAATGACGTGTATGTTTTTCCTCTGGTTTCATAATTTTAGCGCTCTAGGTTGTTACCCACGGTGAAGAGAAAATGTAAAAAAAATTAAAATCTGGGGGGGGGCTCCCGGGGGCACCGTTCACTTTTTTCAAAATCCAAGCAAACCTTTATAATCCGGGATTAGTCCGCATGTTCCCTGAAAAAACGATAAAAATCCGTTCAGTGGTGGCTGAGTTATTGTGGCGCAAAGGTTTTGGCCTCCCCAAACTTTTATAAAAACCGTTCGCCCACCTAACGTATCAATGTTTTGTTAAAACATGTATAGAGCGATTTGTAGTAAGTAGTAAGTGGAACAATCTGTTGCAAAAGGTGTGCAAATCGGACTGATAGTAAAGAAGTTATCGCGATTCATGTAAAAGTGCATGTGGTGGCCCCCGGACACCCCCACAATGTTTACAATGGTTTTTTTTAGCTGGAAACATTTTCATTAACGGGAAAACTGTTTTGATCCTTATTCTAGACTTACAGGTCAGGAGGCGAGTCTCCGGGAATGCGCCTAAGATCCGTAAAAAAAACATTAATATAAAAATAAGGTACCGGGCCGAAACAATACGGCGTTCGCCTATAAAAACGCACTATACATGTTTCAACAAAATATTGATATATAAAATTTGCGAACGGTTTTTATGAAAGTTGGGGGGTCAAAACCAATGCGTTGCAATAACTCAGCCACCGCTGAACGGATTTTAACCAATTTTTCAGGGAACGTGCGGACTAACCCCGGGTTATACAGGTTTGCTTGGATTTTGAAAAAAATGAACGGTGCTCCCGGGAGCACCCTCCCCAGATTTTGAAAAATTGTAATTTTCACGTCATCGTGGGTAACAACCTTGAGCGCTACGTTAACGAAACCAGGAGCGAAATATATATGCCATTAGGGAAAGCGTTCCAGGCTGAATAATTCATTCCAAAATGTTAGAGGCCTGAGGGGGTCATGTCATGCACTTATGTAAGAATCGCAAAGACTTTTTTACAATCAATCCAATTAGCGAAAAAAATTCCACCGTGGTGTGGCAGTTGGTCAAGGCTAGAAATCACTCCATACATGTTTTAACAAAATATTGAAACATAGGACGGGTGAACGTTTGGATAAAAGTTGAGGGGCCAAACCCTTGCGCCACAATAACTTAGCCACCACACTGAACAGATTTTTACCATATTTTCAGGGACCATGCGCACTAAGCCAGGATCATATAGGTTCGCATGCATTTTGACAAAAATTAACGGTGCAGCCGTGAAGCCCCCCCCAGATTTCAATTTTTTTTTATTTTTACGTCATTTTGGATAACCACATTGAGCGCTACAAGAATCAAAGCTGTTGGAAAACATATATGCCATTGGCAAAAGCGATCCCTTGCGAAAAATTTCTTTCCAGATATTATGGGTGCCTGGGGGGCCATTTCAAGCACTTTTGCAAGAATCGCGATAATTTTTTTATTGTAGGTACCATTTGCTAGCTTTTTCTACCGTTGTGTGGCACTTACTTGGGGCTAAAAAGCACCTATAGACGTTTTGACAAAATTTTTATATATAAGATGGGCGATCGCTTTTTCATGAAAGTTGGGGAAAAAGAACCATCTAGTCACAATATCTCAACAGCCACTCAACGGATTTTTGTAATTTTTTCAGGGAACTTGCGCCCAATAACCGGTAAATGTAGGCTCGCCTGCATTTTGAAAAAAATGAACGGTGCACCTGGGAGCCCTCCCCCCAGATTTTGAAAATGTGACATTTTGACGTCATCATAAGTTACAACCTGGAGTGCTACAACAATGGAATGAGGGGCAAAGCATTTTTCATTTCGGCGAAAGTGTTCATTGCCAAAAAAATAATTCATATATTTTGGGGGCCCTTGGGGGAACACTCATGCACTTTTGCAAGAATTGCGAAAACTTTTTTATTATCTGTCCGATTTGAAAGATTTTCATGCAATTGTTTGCAGCTTACTTGGGGCTAAAAAACTCCACAGATCTTTAAAAAAATCCATATAAAAAATGTGAAAGAGATTTTTTTCAATTGGGGAGAAAAACCCAATTTAAACCATTGCGTCACAGTACCTCTGCCACCACTGAACGGATTTTTTGCCGGTTTTTTCAGAGAACATGATGCCTTTGACTGGCACGTGTTTATTAGATTTTTTCTCTTTATCACAGAAAATGTGTTCTGTGTTCCTATGGTAGATGTTCGCCTGATTTTTCCGGAATGGGTAACCCCCTGATGTAAATTTCAAAACTCGTGTTTATCTACTCGTGGCGCATGCCGTTGGCGCACGGGTACTGGGCTACCGTCTAGTTTAACTTTGTCATACATCAAGTCAGACTCTTCTCTTCTATCATATTTCTTTAATTCCTCACACTATTAATCCACCATTCCCCTCGTGCTCTATCCGCCTCAATTCACTATTAAGTTTATTGTACATCTTAATTCCTTCATCTGTTCATACATTTTTGAATTTCCGTCTCAACTCCATCCTGCTGATCGACGGATAATGTTAATGGATAATGATAACGTGCAGGGCGGCCATTTAATATTTCAAAGATGACGGCCTTGTTAAAAGCATTTAAATCAAATATCAAGACTCAACGTTGACCTTGAACTACAATATTAGTGTAAAGATGTAAAATGTAGACATTCTTAATAGTAATAAACTTGAAAGCTTCAATTTCTATGAAAGAGGAATAACTTTTCGCTTTCTGTAAAATATCTCAGCTAGTATATTGATACCAGTCGCAACTGGATGGTCATAGAATATTGATAAGATTATTAAGATTAAACCGTCGTATCGACCGTCCATGATAGCGTACAGGCCATTTTATATTTTAAGATGGCCGCCATGTCAAAATCAACTTTTCCAATATCTCGGGCTATAATTCCGGTAGATTCATAATTTCAGTGTCTAGATCTGCATTTTAGAGGTCGAGGAATGTAAAAATAGTATCTCATATATTGCGAAAATAACCATCTATAACAGTTGATGTTACATAAATAATTGTGCATATGCGATGCTACACTCATTGTTGTTTTCTACATTACGTTGAGCCCGCTGTTGTTCGTGACTGTGATGGAAGTGATTACCCGTGAGACAAGATCTGGGTTGCCATGCGAGCTACTGCATGCAGATGATTAGTGTTAATAGCAAAGAGTGGTAGAGAAATGTGAAAAGTGGCCGCGCGGAGTCTGCGGAAAGGGTGTTGGCGTAAATACAATTACATGCACAAAATGCCTTTGTTGGATACATCAGATATGCAGTGGTATAAAAGATAGACCTGCCAACTTGAAGACAGCGTTTTGTGTGCAGAACGTGTCTATCAGATCAAATAACCCAGCTGAGTGCCAAGGAATTGAAAGTAGGGGAGAACACATTTGAAAGAGTTGAAAAATTTTGTTATCTTGCTGACATGATTAACGCCAATGGAGGTGTAGAATCTGCCTCGGTGATGAGGACAATATGCTCATGGCGGAAGTTCAGAGAGCTCTCATCAATTCTAACTGGAAAGTATATATCGCTGAAGCTGAAAGGAAGGGTATATGAAGCGTGTGTAAGAAGTGCAATAAAATATGGTAGTGAGACATGGGCAGTGAAGGCCGATCAAGAGGCCCGATTTGAACGGACATAAATGAGAATGGTGAGGTGGATGAGTGGAGTGTCCTTGAAAGAGAGAACGTATAGTACCGATCCGAGAGCTCAAATGGGATTGGAGGCAGAGGGAGAGGTGGTAAGGTGAAACCGACTGAGATGGCTTTGGCATGTTTTGAGAAAGGAACCGGATGATTGGATGCGGAAATGTATGGATTATGAGGTAGCTGAGAAGAGACGTATAGGGAGACGGAAACGACGTGGAAAAGCTTGACAGAGAAGGATATGAAAGCTAGAAAATTGAGACGCGAGAATGCGACGGATAAGATAAAGTGGAGAGCGGGTGTCCATGGCTGCAAATGGCCTACCCCTGTGTAAATGGGGCATGCGGTCACAAAACGCCAGTGTGTGTGTGTTGTTTTCTACATTTTACACTAGTAACATGTAAAAAACAACACACACACACACTTACTTTTTTGTGATTGTTTTTTTTCACACAGTGAAACACAACGTTCTGCGCATTTGCAACTAGTCTTCTTGCATGCGCATCTGCCACCACAATCGTTCTGACTCTTGCTGCTACATTTGACAAGTTCACCACATGCATTGGATGCAAGAGCAGCACGTTCCACATTGGAATCCATGACTCGCAGTCCTTATCAAGAATCCATCTACAGCCCTGTGTAGCAGGTGCATCTTGTTCACTGAGCTCACTTGTACACCACATGCCGATGTCGCCCTGATAGACTACTCTCTTTGTGTGCAGTAGCAGTGCATCTTCCATTGGTGGAAGTATCTTCATTGTTCTACCCTTCCGAAAAACATCTATTTTCTGACTTCATCGAGATATTCCAGTTTACTGGTTATATCGTAGATGATTACAGTGAATGCTTCCAGCAATTTGACATTTAATTCATGAAGGCTGAGGCTGAATTTCTGTGAAGGAATGTAGCGCCGTAGCGGTATATGCTCGTCATATCCCGTGAGACTCTGAAAGACAATGAGTGCCTGAGATTTTGTCTCTGCCCAAGGCATCGTATATGGCGTTGATGTGTTGGTGTATAAAGCGTTTACCTGTACCGAAAACTCATATCTTCGCGCACGCTGATCACGTGATGGCAATTGACAATAAGGATCACATTTAAATAAAGCCAGAAAAGAGCTGTTTAGTCGTTCCGGGAAAAAAAATGCGGACACTATCTCGAACTCAAGCTGCCTGCTACTGTATACAAAGAGCATAGTCAGCCCGGACCCCGGCATCTGGTGCACAAGTGAGCTGAGTGAACAACACGCACCTATTCCGCAAGGTCGGGGATGGACTCTTGATGTCAGCCAATCATGGATTCCAGTGTGCTGCTTCTGACATACAAAGCATGCTATGAGCTTGTCAAATGTCAAATGTCAGCTAGGCAAGAGTCAGAACGGTTGTGGTGGCAGACGTGCGTGCAAGAAGACAAGTTGAAAATGCACAGAACTTTGTGGTTGTCACTGTGTGAAATAGAACAATCATTAGTAAGACAGTCACTTGTAACGTGTAGATTAGTCAACAGTAAGTGAAGTCACTAGTCTCATTAGTCGCATATGCACGAGCAGTCCAGTTGAGACTGCTATCAACATACTAGCTGAGATATTTGTGAGAAACATAGGGTCTTTCCTCTTTCAAAGAAATGTACGCTTTAGAGCTTATTTTAATTAGCAATATCTAAATTTTCAATTGGAGAGATTCGAGGCGAGTATGTTGGGAAAATTTGATGCTTACATCATGAATGTGTGTGCAAGAAGGGTAGTTAGAAATTTAAATATCAAAATATAAAATAAAAAACTGGCGCTCGAGATATAGTATAATTGATTTTGACTTGGCGGCCATCTTGAAATCTACTTAAATATTGTAAAATATACCGATATGGATATATAGTAAAATATACTCACATAGTGGCCGCCCAGTACGTTATGATAATCGTCATTTTTACATTCCTCAACTCAAAAATGTAGATCTAGACACTGAAATTGTTAATCTATGTCTATTAGCGGGAGATATAGAATAAATTTTTTGTTACATGGCGACCATCTTGAAAATTCAAAATGGCCGCCATGTTGCTTTTGAAAGGTGGATCCTATCAGAAATTACTAATGGCATTTGAAACATTTGGGGAAAATTTAGTGCCTTCTCCGCCGCGTCCACATCCAACTGCTAAGCTGTCTAACAATAGAGGCTTAGGCTTACACTTAGACTAAGCCTATGAATTTTTAATCCCCTCCCTCCTCTAGCCTTGTTCGTTGCAAAGCCGCTCAATTAGGATATGCTACGAAATGATAGCCTGTGTTTGTGCCATCACAAATTTGGTCAGTAGGTCTCATTGTTTGAGCAATTATGCTGACTAGCTGACATCCCGCCATGGGATGACGGTACCTACAAAATATCTAAATAGTCTAGCTGAATCCTGTTGGAAGGGGTGCGTGATGTGAAAAACAAACAAACCCCTGACCCAAGCACCGCCACAGCTGGCGATCCCAGCTCGTGACTCCAATTCACAACCCCTCAAACCTGCCTCACCAAACGCCCTGCGGCCAAAACTAATCAACTCTCCAGTTTGTTTGTTTGTTGTTTAACGGCACAGCAGCACACGAGGGCCATTTTAGTGCCAGACTAATAAAAATGCATTGCGTTTAGGAGAAAAGAGACATGATTGGAATGCTCATCTAGAAACTTTAGTATTCTTGAGATTTTTTAAGAAATTAAATAATTTTGTAAGGTGGTACCGAAGAGTTCGTTAAGGGAGCCGACATCATTGTGGTTTAGGCGTACAGAACGAAGAGCGAAATATTTCAAGAGAGCATGTTCGACTCAGAGCGAGCATTGACACGGAGCACACCGAGGTTGCTCCTAAGCCTTAAAAAAACCAATGCGTCATGTGAGTATATGACCCATTCGTGCGAGGTGGAGGACCACCTCTTCTGTACTTTTGGAGATGCCCTTGAACTGGGTGGCTCTAAGGATTTCCTTGATGGGTTGAAGTTTATTAAAGCCTATACTGTTCCAATGGGTTTGCCAGATATTTGTGAAATAGGAGTTGACGGTTTGCTTGGGGGTGGTGGTGTCTTACAATCACGGATTGCAAGTTGTAATGCAGATTTAGTAGCTACATCCCGTTCGCTTCCCGCAATGCCGACGTGACCAGGGAGAAATGAACTTCTTTCCTCGTTAGGACTTTGCTTCTATAAACTGTGGGGGCTTGAAACGCGAACATGCCCTCCTGTTTTGACAGGGGTCTATGTCCATCCCCCCATTGGCGAATCCACGGGAGGGGGGGGATGGTATCGATGGGAGCGATTGCCCCCCCCAGAAATGAGAATTTTATAATGCAGTGCAGTGGGTTTGAGGAAAATTCGCCCCTCCCCCAAACTGTTGCTTCTAAAGTGAATCGCCCCCCACCCCAGGAAAGGGAGAAATTAATAGATAAACGTGGGATGGGGAAAAAAATTGTCAGCACCCCCCC
>JAQIWG010002193.1:0-21231 GCA_034695025.1 Chamaedrilus cognettii | reverse complement strand
AATTTGCTTAATTGAACATCAATTTGCTTAATTGAACATCAATTTGCTTAATTGAACATCAATTTGCTTAATTGAATTCGACGCCTTATACTCCATGAGTGAATGGAGTTCATATATATATGATATATTCATATATATTCATATTTCTACATATATATTCGTATATAGGTTTGGAATGATGACAAAAAGAGCTATGGGTTGATAGTTTTCGTTGGCACGCCGACGCGCGCCGTGGAGTGCTGACTCTTTGAGCGTTAACGCCCTGCACGCGGCGTCGTGATGGCATCAGCTGCGTTACTCGCGCTATGTATAGCACGGCCGCCCCCGGCCCATGACAGCCCCCCCACCGCATATATAGTAGCCTCCCTCGAGCATATATAACAGCCCCCGGTATATATAGCGGCTCCCCTTGAGAATATATACAACAGTGTCTCCCCCCCCAGCATATATGACAGCGCCTCCGCGCCCCCCCCCTCGCCCAGCATATATAGCAGCCCCCACAGCGTCGACGGGAAGTCTCAGGATTTATCTCTATCGACATTCGCGCAACTCTCTTCCGCCCCCGCCGCCGAGTGTAAGGCTCCAATCCAACGTTGCATGTAAGCCTGACTTTTTCATGCAAGCAAAGTTTGTAATTAAAATACAAGCGGCGAAATGACGTCCCAGTTCCATCGACTGCTACTGGGCGTGTGTACTCGCAGCAGTGGCAGTGATCATTGCCTTATGAAGTTAGCTCGCCGTCTGTATTTTAATTACAACCTTTGCGTGCGTGCCCGAAATCACACATTTACGCGGCGTTGTTTAGATCCTAATTCTGCGACGGCTCGCAGGGCCGAGCAGCGTCCATGCTGGTCGGACTGAGATAATCACTCACGCCCCTTTCCTCGTCACCTCCTCGCACCATTTCTTCACACGTTATTGTCGTCCTCGCCCCCCCCCCCCCGCCCTCTACCCCCCAATCTCCTCCAGCCCGCAGTCATTGTCCAGTCACGCGTCACGTGAGGAATAAGTTCTTCTCGTTTCGCTCGCTAGGTGTCAGCGCTGAGCTAATCCACTAGCGAGAACTGATAAGCTTTCGCATGCAACAGACTTTGCATGAGGCTTAGACGGAAGTATTCTCTGATTGATGTATTGGTGGTACTCAGCGCACAAATGTATAGCGGAGGGCTGGGAACAAAAGAGCGTATGTCGATAATGTCAATGAATAGCTTCTATTTGTAGCCTCTGCAGGACGGTTATTGTGTGATAGCCTCTGCCTCTGCTGTACGGTTGTTGCGTGAGAGCCTCCAGCCTGTACTCGGCGTGTGAATGATGCCTGCACACGAGTGAGGCTGTGGTTAATAATTCAAGAGACCGCTCGCTAATGCTGTAGCCTCGAGCAAGGCGCTGCAGGGTTCGCGTGCAGTTTTAGCGCATTGCACATCTGCGCCCACAGAAATCCGCTCAGCCCGTGATATAGGCTCACACTTCAAACGGACCCGTTACTCCGTTCGCACTTAATACATATTCTGTGAATATTAACTTCGCGGCTTACAGAACTAGTACCGGGTAATAAAAGGCAGATACATATACGCGTATGCAGGACATCACCAATAATACACGATTCAAAATTGGCTTGTGTGAGATGCATAACTGACTGAAACAATGAGCCAGTTTTCTCGTACACAGCATCAAGCTCGCGCCAGTCTAATGTTGAAATTCTTCGTCCACTTTGATATTTGATACTATAGACCTAAATAAATACGGGCACGGAGCTATCTAGGCGTATAGGATGTGGCCTGGCTCGAAGCGCTGATATAGTTAGCAGGTGTTCATTCCCAGCTCCCTAGATCCTGTTGTTAATGCACACGCGCTACGTTGTCGCACGCTCAGCTTTACCCGTTGCGTGTCGCTGCGGCGGCGTGTCCAAATTGGACAACAGCGTACCGAGTGTCTCGTCTGTTTCTATGCTCTTCTCGCTTCTTGTGTCATGTTGTACCGCATCGTGAACACTAACGAGAGTATTGCCGTGCAAAATGTCAATTTTCAATTCTTTTTTGTCGCTTCACGTTTTTGAACGTTGACCAATGTAGGCCTATTGCGCAGTAATCAATGTAGGCTGGTTAAAATACGGCGATGTGCATGTTGTGCTCTCTCTTGCCTTGCCTCAGCGCACATGGTGCAACAAAATGAAGAAGCCTATAGGATCGCTTAGCTGCAATCTTCAAAGCCTCAGGTTCACACTGATGCAATACATGCTCGTCGCTGTGTGAGACTAATTCAAGGGAAGGGGTTAAAGGTCTCTAACTAAAATTGACGCGCTGTAACTGCGTCAGAGGATCGAGTGAGAGCGTTTAGATCACTCCTCCAAGTCGATTCAACGCTGTTGAAAGTTGACGCAGATTCGATTTGTGTGTGGCCTATAGGTCCGTGGGTCGCAGCACAGGCCACGAACGCACGAAAGACTTCCAATCGTTCTGGCGCTGTGAACAGAACTCGTGGCTGTATGCTGTCATTCTAAATTCCACTACTGCTAGACTTGGGCGCATTTTGTTCCGGGAGTAGTCCTCTCCTGATTTAAAAATAGCATTTTCTCAAAAAAATTGCCTTTAATTTTGGACATACGACAACAAAATATTGTCACTGAAAACATTCAATACAGGTATCGTCGTCAGAAATGCCAATACGCTGAGCGTGCCATACAAAGATCGTTGTTTCCTCTTAAATCTTGTTTTTTTCAATACCAGGGCTCGATAAAGCCCTTGGGGCAGCAGAATGCCCTTCATCACGCAAGATCTGAGCCACACGCGTTGTATCGCCTGAGTCTCACTAACACGGTAGTCACATGATACCTTTGAAAAACTTGCTTTTGAAAAACTAGTTTGTAAAAAGACTTGTAATCAAAATTGTTCAGACGGTGCATTCCTAAAGTATCGGCTGGTGTAATGCTGGGCTACTGTGACACGCAAGGCTGGCGCATTGAAATCAAGCGTATACAAAATTTACAAATCGGAATTTTATGCCGAAAAGAAAAGCGAGTTATGATCTCGCTTTTGAGCGTCCACGAGACGCTTTTGAAAACTAGCTTCAAAAACTAGTTTGTCAAAAATGATTTTGTCAAAAACGAGAACGATGTTTATCAAAAGCATCGTCAGCGTCTCGAGACTGAAAACATTTCGCGGCTGACTCGGTGTTGAGCGGAGAACCTATTGAATTCATGGACTAACTGGCCAAGTTGTTCAATAGAGCGTTATTTGAACCACAGTTGAACGATCTAGGATTATTTGAATAACTCCCCGATATTGTCGTGTTTTTCAAACAATCCTGGATCTAATTTGCGAGATCTGATTGGATCGTGACGTCATTTTTGTTCTATGATTATTTAAAGCGAAATAACTCTCGATTGAACAACTGGGCCCCTGTCTCACTCACCGCGCCATCATACAGACCTACATTATATACATGCACTGTGGACAACACAGCGGCGAGCGATATTGAAAGCGAAATGAAATCATTCACTGCTGGAATGAAGCCATAGCATACAGTATAGAGCGGTTCCATTGACGCTTAGAGGACTGCAACTTCCCAAACGCAAGCCTTTTGAGAGCAGTTTAAACAGAGCTATCAACCCTTACGTACATGTACAGTGATTGAGCTGCAACTCCTATAATTACAATCCGTGTTGGCAACAAAACCCCGAACATTAAATGGGTCTAGGCACAATCAATCGCAATTTTAATTATGACGAATCCCAAAAAAATTCGTTTCGTTTCAATCCATGACGAATTTGGATTCGATTAGAGCATCAATTTGTCGATTTGAACGTCGTCAAATAAGCAATTCTTTCAGGTGTAGATTTAATCAGTTATGCACTGCGTACTAA
This sequence comes from Chamaedrilus cognettii, assembly GCA_034695025.1. Classification (NCBI taxonomy): domain Eukaryota; kingdom Metazoa; phylum Annelida; class Clitellata; order Enchytraeida; family Enchytraeidae; genus Chamaedrilus; species Chamaedrilus cognettii. The sequence goes on along the minus strand of JAQIWG010002193.1, from coordinate 17,369 downwards.
AGCCCTGTCGAACATAAAGTTCCCTGTCAAAGCTAGTCGGCTAAATGCGCTTGTACTGACTTGTATATTGTGGAACCGTTCTGTGCAGCAGATCTGCAGCCATGCCTTCGAGTCCCGCTGGACGCTTGACGTGCTCAACTGAGTTAGCATTACGAAGCGCCGCGCGTAAAACAGATTAGGACTCGCTCACAGACAGTCCACGCAACGCCCCGAATTAACTCGATACGCGGGAGATTTCTTCTTTCTTCTTGTTTTTCTTTATCGCCCTCCCCAAGCGCCCATAGCTCGGACCAGCCACCCGATTTATTCCTTCTCAACGTCCCAGAGGCGCCATTATAAACTGAGTTTATTTTCGATCGTGTTAACGTCGGTCTCGTCTTCCGGTGCAGCCTTCACGGGGGCGTCACAGGAGAAAACTGAATCGTGTGAGTCGGCTGGTCGTATAAGCAGGGATAAGTTTAGCGGGAGTAGTACTCCAAAAACGACGCTTTTTGAAACTCTACTCGAATTTAGAAATGGTCAGGAGTAGCACCACTCGTAAAAATAGACGATGGTGGAGTAGGCCTACTATTTGCTTTTTGGAATCGGGTGGCATAAGTAGTTGTGTATGGATAAGTCGATAACGTGCGGTAATTGTCTCCGACATTTGACACTGGGCAAGATCGTGTCGTTAACACGTAAAACATAACGGTCCTGTTCAAATCCTCTTCTATCATCTGGGTAACATCGCTCAGCTACTATACTGCTTCACTGCATTATAAAGTCTGCAGACATTTGCAGACATTTGCAGGTATTTGCAGGCATTTGTTATCTGACGGTATAAGAAACATCGTCCAGTTAGACAGGCATTCAACCAGGGGTGATCACTCCGATTCAGTCACCAGGCCTATAAGCTTAATGCTTGTGGCTAGCAATTTGTACACAGCTGCGTCGAAATAAGATAAATAGTATATACCTTATTTCTACACGGGGCAAATCTACGTCATTTATTCTCATTAGATACAGATAGCAGGTTAGTGGAAACTCCAACATTGCCAATCTGTCCAGCATGGCTTAGTTGCTATAATTTACACAAATATCTTTCATATAACAAATATTATAGTCAACCTAATTGATGAGGTTAAATAAAGCAGTATATCCTTCAAACTATTGCCCTGTAAAACTCTTGCAATGTATAGCCTAGCTTCGTCCAAAATATACGGTACTTATGACCCATAAACACACAACTATTTTACATTTTTAATTTAAGCCTCTGCGATACAAAGGGACTACATTTTTCAGCTTTAAACGTCAAAATAACAGTTACTGTAGCCTATACCACGAACAAATTATCAAGAGCTGTAAATAGGCCATATCAGATCCACTGAGTGAGATTGGTCATGCGGTTTTTTCGGCTCTGCTTGCGATAAATGTGTCTCCAACTTCCAAGTGGACATTTAGTGCTCAAGCGCCCTGCGACTGCGCGACTGGCTGCATATATTATTGACCCTGGCTACTCCGCCGGACAAATATTTACCGACCACTCTAGAACATTATGAAACTGGAAACCCTTTTCACGCCGTTCCAGTTTTCCTCGTCTAATCCGAGACTCCCCGCCCGCCCCCCCCCCTTTTTTCTTCAAAAGGGCGTCGCTTTTTGTGCGTTTTACGTGACGAGAGGACGTCGTGTAGCGCGAAATTTTGAGCTCTGTGCTTTCAGCGCGTGTGCTGTTCAGAAAGCAGTTGGCATTGACAGCAAAACGATGCGTGCCACAATGACATGAGACTAGTGTTGTCGATGGCTTGTTTGGCATGGCGTCTTAGTACTGAATAAACTTAATAAATACGCCCTGAAGCATGGCAGGCTACTTGACTAAGCGCGCTAGTTCCAAGAGTTAACCACGCACACCAATACGCGACCATCTTATAATTTGCAAATAGGACTATTCTTTTAGCAATTAAAGAGCGAAAGCGTAGCCAATGTAATAATATACAGATGTCACGTCATGCAGTACATAGATGCTACAATAATTCGTCTGAAACTGCGAATAAAGTGAAAAACGACCGCATAGCGCCCTAGAACAGAGCTCTCTTAAGTAATTCTTCATGCAGGCTGACATGCATACGTATACTTACATTTGGCTCGCAGAGCAATGCGCCAGTCGAGTCTCGGCGAATGTCGCAGTAATTATTCCTGCTGAAGACCGATCGGTCACTGCAGTGAAGCAGAGAGAGAGAGTATCGGCCTACGACTGTAGGCCAATACACATTTAGGCTTACAGGCCCAGCAATAGGGACTTCGCTGCCACGGTACCGCAGGGCTCTGCAGTCTACGCTGCGTCCACGTCCGTGGGTCGGGCCTTCAGTGCATGGGTCGACTGATCGATGCACCGAGCGACTGTCAGTGGAGCTAAACGTCTGCTGCAGTCCACTGAACGTAATCATCGCTCTGCTGGATCCCTATCAGTGAGCGTCAACAATAGATCCATGTTGGCCTCAGTCTTCTGTATACTGGATATTGTAACAGAAGTTGGTTGCAATGTAAGAAACAATAAAATAACGCTGAGTGCTGCCCGTGTTGAGCGACAGTAGATATCATCTACTGTCTATCACTCTCCACCATTCCTCACACTTGTTCGTGTCTATAGTTCCCATACCTTCGAACGAATTTTGTTGGACTTGAAAACGACTCCCCCGAGCTCAAAATAAACAAAACCAGGCGGGCATCAGGCCTCAAGCCGCGTCAGTGGTATAGGTCCCCAGGAGGTTTCAGCTCAGACTCGGTTTGCGCGTCTATTCCCCGGATACTGGGGAGTGGGGAGGAAGCAGAGCGGAAATGGCTTCGTCTCGGTGCAGTCCGGAAGAGATCTGATTTGTCAGCGGCCTGCCAGTTTTAAATTCTATACGGAGAACGGTGATGCTGCGTTTGAGCGCTGTGGGTGGACAAGTTTTTGTTCCACATGTGTCGCCTCTATCCTTTCTCAATGCAAAAGGCATCGACAATATCAAATTTATATTCACGCAAGCTTTGCGTTAGCTATTCCGAGTTATCCGATATTATTAATGCTGCATACATGTACATGCCAGCGAGCCTTGCACGCAAGGAAGGCGGATCGGGCAAGGGCGTTTGTACATGTAGGCTACTTGTAATACAGTCGTTAACTGTAATTGGCCTCGTTACCGTTATTTGTCAAAACGCTGTAGTAGAGACCCATTACAACGCAAGAGGCTTAATGACCTTGGAATCGCATGTGTAACAGCGCAAACGAATAAATTAGAAATCAATTCATTTTTGCAAACTGCATGACATTTTCGGCTTGTCTATAAGCAAGAATGTAGATATCCCAAAAATTATCAATTTTTGGCGTAGGCCTAGTCCCAATTGTATTTGGAATATAATAGGACTGCTTCATTGTCACGTGATCGGCGCGAGTCGCGTGACCTTGTCTCACCCAATCAACGCTCAGCTGCATTGCTGAAGGACGTCCAGCCAATGAGATTGGCGCATAATTAAATTCTCCAGGGCAATAGTCAAGAGTCTATCCCACTCCACACAACGTCAGATAAAGTCGCCAAGTCGCAATCAAACGTTCACTGATTGGAGCTTTAGCGTCAATCTTGAAAGGGGGGGGGGGGGGGGGGGCTGGAGGTCGGAACTCCCCAAGATTCTCCAATGACTGTTTGAACCTGTAAAAATATGAGCTTGGGAATCACAAACTATAACTAAAGACAAACTATGCTGACATAAAAAAACCCACTCCGGTCACTTTTTACTCCTGTTTTAAAAATATTGTTATCTCCCATTATGTTATTCGGACCCCCTCAATGTTTGAAACATATCGACGCCTGATGTGGATTCGGGACTCTTCCGATCCTTGCAATTAACCGACAGTGTCGCATTGCGTGAACAACAACTATTCCAAAAACCGCAGGTCAGAAGTCCTAAATTCCGAAACAGGAGATAAGCCACTCTGCAGACGGGAAATTTGCGTGTCTTTTACTCGGATCTTCCGGTCGGAGGAATGGAATAGCTGAGCTCACGTGACTCGGAGGATTACCGGAGAGCCTAGGACCGGACGTTCGTGGATATTGGCGCTTAAATAATGAATGAACAGCAGGGCCCGTTTCTCTGGATGCAAGCCTAAACTAAGTGTATAGAAGTACGCAGGAGCAGGACTCACATTTCCACTCGCATGGTCTGCTCTGCCCCCGTATACTGACCAATAAAAGCGGGTAGGGGGGACGGGGCTTCAGGCACCGATTTTGAGGATGGTGCCAAGGGTCATGTAGGGAAAGACTAACGAATTTTCAAGTAACAAAGTGGGCCTACAAAAATCTGAAGAAATTATATTAAAACTGTCAGGTATTTGCATGTCGCCTATATCACTATATGCTCTAATGCCCACACGGCTAAGATTCAGTCTTAACGACTTTACAAATACTTTTATATCGTTGTAGGCTAATTTTGTCCTAGGCTGAATTGGTTTTTTTCGTTAGCTACATGTATAAGAGGACATGATTTTGAACATAGGATCCTAAAAGATAACCATCTCAATCCGGTCCAGCCCCTACTTCTGAGATCGGTACTGTTGAACATAGAAACGGTCGTCAATCTGCATGGCTCCTTCATGTTAAACTGATCAACGATTGGCCGGCGGCTGGAGACAGAAATCTGTCACTGTGACGTCATAATGTCACACAAAGCATCTCTCCTATCGCTGCATCTAATCGCGCGCCTATCCGTCTCCGTCACGTCAGCGTGTGCGTCACGCGTCAGCTTCTACGTGACGAATCAAGCAGAACTGCTGCAAGACCGCGTGACGCCAACGCGTGCTTGTGCTTCAACATGGCTCACATTCCAGAGAGAGTGTCTCTGGTGAAGTTAGCGCGGAAACGTGATCGCAATCAAACCATTCCTTGGCAACTGTATTGTACGTGCAGGCCCATGCATGGAGGCTCAATACCGCCAGCAAGGCTTTAGCGCCAATAATTTCATTCTCTCATGCTTCCCATAGACCTGCATGCTCCTACCTTCCAAGATTGCTAATCTATACCGTCGCAGCCGTGTTAGATTACAGTCCCCCCCCCCCTCCCCACTTTCCTACTCCGGGTCTCATATCGGAATGCCACGACGCGACGTCGGGTAGTCGAGGCGGAAGGTTGATGGAAAGATAATTGAAACATTATTGAAATACGCGCTGCTGCTGTGGATCACGCGGTACCGCTCGGACATGTAAAAACGCGACATTGCATTACTATCACTGCCGACTATACTGGGCGGAAACAAGTGATAGCCCATTCTGCTTGCGACGTCCTGAGTCCTGACGCAGCGGTATAACTCAAACTCGGAGTTACATAGGGCCACGGGTCATTAATTTTATAATAAAGTGGGCATGATTCCGGAGAGAAACTGAATGATTGGTATAGAAGGTGGAACTGTTGGTAACGGAAAATCACGATAAGTTCAAAAATAAAGCACAAGGTCGGCACGGGGTCCTTTGCCGCTAAGACGAGCCGAAACTGTCAAAGCTTGAGAATAATTCTCGCCTTCCAAGGTCACTGCAACGGTTTGTGAGTCGCAAATCAACCATTACATTGAAGGAAGGCTTTAGGCTTGCATGTACCCATTGGTAGACGGATTAAATTAATGGATCAGTCGGATTAACTGTGTCGAGGTGCCGAGTAAAAACAAACGGGTGACGATGTTTCTACTGAAGCGATAAGCCGAGCAGGATTTGAAGCCTGTACACTCATGCCTGCACGATCACAATAATGGCATAGACTTGTTGGATTATAGTTTACAGTGGTACTGCGCCCATGTACGTGTGTGTCCTGTCGAGTTCCACGTTCCCGCTCTGTGCTTTTGATTTCTTGTTATGACTTTAATCAGAGTAGGCTATGTCTGTAATTTTTTCATCGGAACCTTTCACATGTCTTATATTAGTAGTAAGTAGGCTTATATTATGGCGATTAAATAACAAATGAACAAATTTATAATAAATATCCATTATAAAAATGAAACCCGGCTGAGTAACTATTAATTATTAAGAAGTAGGCCTAGTTAACATCCCTTTCAATCAACACTAGAGTAATTACCCTAGCAAGTAGAAGAACAAAGAATAGACTTGCGGCCCAGAGCTCCCCGGGCCAGTCGTAAAAGGCGAAAAAAGGGGGAGCGGTTTTGTGGCGACCCTCGTACACAGAACCGAACTGTAAACGTAATAGTCTGATCGTTACTCACACACGGTTCCTAAATTCTAAAAGAAGAAGAAGGACTAGAGTAACGATGGTACTTTGATGAATTCTATCTGGTCAGACTGTTCTGTGTCGTGCATGACGAAAACGTGGATCCACGAAGTGAGTCCCCTCGTGCCCCCCCCCCCTTCCCCCGCCCCTCCCTGTCCTGCCCATCCCTAACTACAGCCCCGTTACATCTACTCCACCTTTCTATGCTGCTTGAACGATCTGCGGTATCTCATTTGTTGAGAACAGTGGCTTGTTGCGATGCATTGCGGTGCAAGCTGTTACGGCGATTTTCCAGTCTGCCTGCGCGCGTTAGGAGTTGAGGGGTTAGGACATGAATGCTCTTATTGTCTCTTCTCAAAGCCAGATTTAGCAGAGGGTGGTGTTAATGTTTTCGGGGCCGTTTAACTTGAATTGGTAGCGTGTTGTTGTTAATCAGACTGGTTCAAATAATGCGTGCCGCAGGCCGTCCATGCCTTATTATACGGGACTGCGTGTTGCGCAATAGCTAGGCCTAACAATTGAAATGTAACCGCGGCGTTGCATCAGTATTTTGTGAGGGCTTAATTTAGATCTGCTTGATTATATAAATGCGTGTTCAAGTTTCACGGTTCACAGCAAATACATGCTAGCCTCGCTAGTTTCTGAAAGGATGATGTGATGATGTAGTTTGTTAAAGTATAAAGTACACATTATAGCATTAAACTTACTCCTATTTAAGAGTTTCAACAATGCATCTACTGCGTTCAAGCCGAGATTATTTTGCAAGTGGTGGGTTGGTTGTTTTCTTTGAACGATATTGTACGTGCCATTATGAAGTTTTCACAGTTTGTCAATTTTAAAAGTTACCGTATATAAAACAAATTACGGTACCAGAAACTTAAACAATTACAAGCTGTTTAATGTAAATCCAAGCTGCTGCGGTCTAGGCTTGCAATAAAATCTTGTGTTGCTGGATTTTTTATGAATGTATTTAATGATGGTTTCCTCTTCGAAATACCGCTTCAAAGTACAAATGTTTTGTGTATGTCATAGAGTACCGGTACGATTGTGTGATGTGTGTTGTAGAGTACCGGTACGAATGTGTGATGTGTGTTGTAGAGTACCGGTACGAAGGATGGGGCTATAGCGCAGGCATGGACAACGAGGCTCTGCAGGGCCTGGGGGTGCAGGCCGACCCCCAGACCCACCTGCGGGTAACTCATCACCTTCCCCCCAAGCATATTTACATGACACCAATTTGATTTAAAAAATAAATTATGCAAACTCATTCGCAGAAATAAAAATATAAAAGCTCTCAAGGATTGTTACAGCGCTAAGATTGCTTAGTAACCACTATACCAAACATTTGTTATTACTACTCGTTACGTTAAACATGCTGCCTCTTGCTCTGTGTGCATGCTCCATTATTTATCACCTCAATTGTCAGGCTTGACATTTATCCTATCTCAATTGCTGCTAGGTGATGCTACTTTTATTAGCTGTCTGTGTGTGTTTATTGCCCTGCATGTCTGTGTGTGTGTCTGTGCGTGTCTGTGTGTGTGTCAGTGTGTGTTTGTGCTGCTGGCAGGCTGCTCAGTACTTTGAACAGCTCAAGCAGTCGGAGCAAGGCTGGCAGCTAAGCATCAACGCACTCACCACTCACGCCTACGCCGGGTACTCTTCTATTTGTGTTGCCTTTAATCATTGAACCCAACTAGATACATGTGCATATCGTTGACCTCCATCTTTAGCCAATTTCTAGTGTTGTCGCTCCATTGTTGCTATTCTATTCCATTTTCTATTGTAGCATACTATTTTATTCACAATAGTTGACATGTTCTGGTTTTGTGTCACGCAGCAACGATCACGTTCGTTTCTTCTGCTTTCAAGTCGTCGAGCACTATGTCAAAACCAGGTAAGCTAGTTTAAATCCTGATATTGCTTTTATTGTGTGAATTTAGTAGATATTAAATTCATATTCAATCTACGATTCCTTGGAATCGAGTAATATTCGTAAAGTTGATAAATCACCAAGTTGTTAAATATCATCACGCTGTGCAGTTATTGATGTGAGGAAAGATATTTTTCAATTGTGAAGTAAATTATCTGATGAGGCAGCAGGTCCCAATCGTGCCTTGTTGAGTAATTAATATGTTCTAATTGCCTAGTTAGTAGCGCCTAATCGCCTAATTGATTGCGTGTGTCCAGGTACGCGAGTGCGACGGAGTCAGACCAGCAGCTCGTGCGGTCGTTTCTTCTCACCTGGCTCCAGACCCTCGTCAGTCGATCACTCTCACTTTCATTGTGGAATAAAGACTGTTACTTGTGTAATTTGATTAAATTTGTTCACTTTTGACTTGTTTTTAATTCTTTGCTACTTCGTAGGTTATGGTTTTAAAGAAAAAGTATCCTGAGATATATATATATATATATTATATTCTTTAAATATATGTATATATTCTTTAAAAAAATTGTCTTTTTCAGAAGTGATATTTTCTTAGATATTTCTACTGGTACCACTTTATTTATTGAACGACTGACACACTAAACTGATAAACAGCCGATAACTACTAAAATGGCGCTATGTATAGCATTAGTTTTATTGCGTCGTTTCCTTCCATTCTGATTGGTTGGTGTCGGTGTTGTCGCTAGAGTGGCTCGGCCAATGAGGAGCGAGGGTTCATCCTCAACAAGGCGGCACAGATCTTTGTGACAGCCTGCCTGGCGGACTACCCCCAGCGCTGGCCGTCCTTCTTTGACGACCTTCTCGCGACCCTGCGCCTGGGGGCGCGCTGCGTTGACGTCTATCTGCGCGTCCTGCGCACCGTAGACAGCGAGGTGGTCGACCGCGACATTGTGCACAGTGCTCAGGTGCGGCACGACTCAAGCTGTTAGTGTTAGTTTAGCAGGGATACACAGGTCGTGCAAACCTGTGTATGTGAGGTGTTTAATCTAAGCATGACAGATTAAACCTGACAGTAGTTTAGAATCAGCCAGTGAATCATTTTGGCCTGATATGGCCCACTGTTTTTATAGAAAATTATTTGAAAATGTAGTAGATTTTTATTATTTCTTATATAGGGCATTCATTGCTCAATGAACACATAGTGGGGCTGGTCCTTTTCATTCTGATGTGTGACATCATTTGAGTAGTGGGTTAATTTAAAAACTGCTGATTGCTTGCTGCTGCTTACTGCTGATTGCCTGCTGATGCTGATTGCGTGCTGCTGCTGCTTACTGCTGATTTCATGCTGATGTTGCTGCTGCACTGCACTGGTGACGGATGTGTTGCTGGGCTGCAGGAGCTGCAGAGGAATACGCAGGTGAAGGACGCCATCAGGGTCCAGTGTGTGGGGCGCCTCGTCGACTCCTGGTACCAGATCCTGGTCAGTCCTAGTTACTTGCTGCTTTACAGTCTTTCTCTATTTATTACTCCACTGTCGTACTACTCTTTTGCTGTTTTACTGCATTACTACTTGATACCGTACAGTCGTACTTGCAACGTTTATTTTGTTCTCTTCTCAGTTGGCTGCTCTATCTCTGCTCTCTCACTTAATGACGTATGTTGGACGCGTCGGAGGTCCTCTCTGATATACAGTCGAAGGCTTAGTGATTGTCTCTGCTTTTTTTCCTTTGCTTCTTCTTTTGAATAATTTATTGCATTGAATTATTTTAATTCTTTTGCTTCTTCTAAATGCGAGTTTCAATGTACAATATGTGAACAATTGGTTGCTTGCGTGCGTCAGGTGACCTATGAGTCGACCAATCCGGCGCTGGCGTGCGCCTGCCTTGACGTGATTGGTCTGTACGTGTCGTGGATCGACATTGGTCTGATTGCCAATGACCGGTTCGTTGCGGTGCTGCTACGGTTCATGTCGGCGCCGCTGCTGCGTGAGAGCGCATGTGACTGTATCCACAACATCGTCAGTAAAGGCATGGAGCCGGGCGCCAAGCTCAAGCTCATAGAGAGCTTCACCTCCGTGCTCGACAACGCTGGGCTGCTCTCTGTCCAACAGGTGAGGACCCCCCCCACCTGCCCCCTCCTAGCCTGTTTGAATATTGGTTGTTGGACTTAACCCTTCACAACTGTTGCTATAGCTCTCTTCTGCATTCTTGCTTTGGTTGGGTGTTCTTCCATTTTTTGTTTGATGGTTTATTTTGAAATGAAAATATACTTTAATCCACTGCTGTTACTTTGATTGAATGATGAGGTACTATTAAGTGTTGTGGTCATCAATTTTAAGGTGAGTTCATAACGCTAGTACATGTGATGATGATGACATTGACAAATATTTAGTCATTCTTGCTGGATGAGTCTGCTATGCTAGCCTTAGAGTCGATTTCATAGACCCACCTTCACCTCAACCTCAATGAGGGAAGGAAATTTTCGATTGAGTGGATTTCATAGACCTTCCTTCGCACGAAACGCCTCGAAATCGACCTCAGGATTTGCCTCCAACTCCTGAGGTGGAGGTGGGTCTATGAAATTCACTCTTAGTGCATAGGATGGCTTCTATTTATTATTTCATCAGCCGAATAGGGTCCAAGCTTATACGACTGATGTTGTACGTAGGAGATAGAGGAGGACGGGGACTACCTCGCCAAGCTGGCCAAGCTTGTCAACGGCATGGGTCTTCAGCTCATCCAGTGCTGGCAGAAGTAAGTCTTTTTCAAATCTGGTTATGTGTCTGGAACGCATTGTGAGCTGTACATGTTCTGCATGTTGGATTGTTGGCATTTTGCCAATTGACTCCTTCACAACTTTGCTGCAGCCAATCAAATAATTCGATGAGCCTGTAGTCCACACTCATGACACACGATGCGTATGTGGACACGCGATCTCAAATGCCATTCGTCATTCTGACAATGGGTCAATTGTAGTGGTATTTAGCAAGACTGTGAATGGGGAAATGGTAGCGGAAAGCTGTCTCTAGCCTCTAGTTGCACCCTACAGGCTGTCGAAGGGCAAGGACGAGCCGGCCACAAAACTATCTCTAGCCGCGCTGGAGGCCAAGCTTCCCATCATGCTGCGGTTTCTCGCTCACGATGACGACGATGTGTCGGGGTCCATCGCTCCCTTCGCGCACGACTACGTCACCCTGCTCAAACAGATGGCACCCCTCGGCGACCAGCAGAAACGCATCGTCCGGGTGAGTTGACCGAGAGGCTGCGCCTGTTGCAAATGTTTCATCAAAATTTGTACTTTTTGATTTGGGCTACAGAGGACAAAATTGAGTAAGATGGCAATGAAATGAAGCAACAGCTATATTTCTAGACAATGCTTTCGATGCAATTTTGTTTTAGGAGTTTTGTAATGTAATTTTCTATAATATTTGTTGTTGTTGCGCGGTCGTGCAGGAAATGCTTTACATCGTCATCAAAAAGATGAAATACGACGACTCCTACTCTTTCGAAATTGAGGTAATTTATCTTTCATGATTTATAAATTTTTCTAGATATAAATAGATGTTTTGCTGAAAATAGTGCTTCCAAAAACAACAAAAACACTTCCAAAATATCAAAGCTGTCTATTTGCTGTCGATTGAATTTGAAACTTGATTCTTGTTTTAAATATAATAATAAGATTTGCCTAAGGGATCGAACAATGTTTTTCGTGCATTGAAATATCTGTTTTTTCAATATGAAGCGAATTGAAAACACTTCTATAAAGGTAAGAAATGGACTTTTGTTATTAAGTGTTTATTGGAACGGACGTGGAAACGGGATGGTTGTACTGGCTAAGAATTAGCTCTGTGCCGTTGCTGACTGAATTGGTGCGGCTGCTTGTCGCAGGGCGAGGATGAGGCTATGTTTCAGGAGTACCGCAAGGAGCTGCGCGTCATCTTCAACAACCTCGGCGCGCTCGACGCGCCTCTACTCCTCTCCACCGCGCACGACGTAGTGTCGCGCACACTTGGCTCGTGGCACGGTGCGCGCTTTGAGGACATTGAGGTGGCTGTCACACTGCTGTACCAGCTCGGGGAGGCGCTGCCTGTAAGCTCGCCGCTTCTTGGTTTCTGCAGTCTGGGGTGTTTTGAAAAACAAATTTTGTATGGTTTTACTAACCAACTATATTGTTTGTTTTTTATGTATGCTGATATTTGCTGACGTTCAGAACTCCTCTCTGGTATAGTATTTATGTTGTTGTTGGTGCAGACGTCTCACAATCAACACTTCAGTGGAGATCCGGGCAAGACGAGCGCCCTTCAGGACATGATGAAGCTGGTGAGTGGCGATGCACTTCTACACTAAGCCGAGTAGTTGAATGCTGAGCTTTCTATCAAGCATTCCTTATTGCAATTTTAATTTTTTGGACTAATTGTTGTGAGTTAACGGTGGAAGTTGTATCGTTTAAATAAAATAAATTAATACAGCTCAAACTGTTCTTGGGTGTTGTGCAGATTGGAATCAGTGATAGCTGATAATGGTCCTTTAATGTTTGATCCAGTACTGCGATGGTAGGCAATTTGTGGAGCGCTTTGACTGATATTTAATTTAAAAGTAAAAGTAAGGAGCATCTATGGTTAAAATTAACAAAATATTTGAGCGCAGCTTTATGTTTGAGTGCTCTGTGACTGCGTTGCAGCTGATGACGAGCAGGGTGAGTTGTTACCGACACGCGGCCGTACAGCTGCAGTTCTTTGAGACGGTCGTGCGCTACGAGAAGTTCTTTGTCTCCGAGCCTCAGCACATCCAAGAAGTACTGGTGAGCAGTGAGTGCTCTGTATACCCAACAAGTGCGTGACAGATTAAATATCATCCTCCAAATTGGCTATTGAATTAGGTTTTTACACAGTTGATTGGTCAAAGCTAACCCTGGACCAAAATCACAGGTTTTTCTGCATCCAGCATGTGACGTGGTTGTATGGCTGCTACAGACAGCCTTCCTGGATGAGCGGGGACTGTGGAACCCCTCGGAGCAGGTCCGCAGTCGGACATCCTACCTCTTCTCGCGATTCATCAAAAGTATTAACAAGTACGCCACAACACGCTCCTACTTCCTTTATATTCTATTTAATATAAATCTAATTTAGATATATTTATATATATTATTTTAAATTTATATATATAAATATATATGTTAATCCATTAGTATGTTCAGTTTTTTTCTATAAATAAAACAGGATTTAACTATGGTGAAATAGCAGCAGTGGAATCTAGCGAGTAGTATGTGCTAATGCGCGACACATATGCTAATTGTGGCGCGCGTATGGCCTGCACTGCAGGGTTCAGCTCCAGCCGTTCTTGGAGGGTATCCTGGAGCGCATGCAGACCCTGCTCGTGCTCCACACCCCCTACAGCCAGGGGATCGGGGGGGTCAACGGAGTCGCGGGGGGGGGCGGCAAGCAGTACCTGTCCCCCGAGGACCAGCAGTTCATGTATGAGACCGCAGGGATCCTCATCGTTCAGAGTCAGTTCACGCCAGAGGTCGGTTTTGAACTAGGGACATAGTTTTAAATATTTAAAATTAAATCTTTGAATGCAAATTCTGTTTTATCTACTAAAAATGTACAACAGTTTAACAATATAGTATGTGATAGGATGAATAAGATTTTAAATTGCATTTTGAATTTAATTTGCATTGTTTTAAATTTGACTTTGACACAATATGACATAAATGGATATTTTCAGTTCTAATATTATTCAGAAAATTTGTGCTTAGCACAGTGAAAATTTAAATCAAGTTTTAATATTATAGGAAATAACTTATTCAAAGGGTTATTGTGGGTTGGATTTATTCGTTCAGTTTGATGGTAGGCCCAGCAGTTGACACTGTAGTCATTGAGCTCTTTCATAATTTTCAAATAGTCTTGTTATTGATTGATGTCGAGCGTGCTCTAATTGATGATGCCCTGACCTGGTTTGCTTGCGTGTGATTGGCCGCCAGCGCAAGCAGGAGCTGATGCGGCGCCTGCTGGCACCAATCGTGGGAGGGTTTGACGAGCTGCTGCAGTGCATGCTGGGAGAGAGTGACGAGGCGAGGCAGGAGGCCTGCGCGCTCTGCCTCTGTCAGGCCATGGGCTTCGCAAGGCAAATACTCTCTTCCTATTCATTCAATAAAACGTTAAACAGGTAATGGACTATTGGGTGCTTGAAGTAAGCAATATGTAGCTGTGTTATTATTGGCTCTGTAGTTAATGATTGTACGGTTAAGCGCGTGTTGTGATATTATATTTTTTGCATGCTAGTAGTTTTTCCTTGGCTCTTACGATTTAGAAAGTGCGTGTTTTGAGAGGTGTTTGTAATTAGAAAATTGACACTCACTTTTTACTTATTTTTTGCATAGATCTGATAAATTGTTATTGGAGCTAATTGATAGCCTTCTACTTCTTCTGTCCAGTCGTACGAGCAAGGGTTTCTCGGGCCAGGCGACAGTTCGACAGAACGGCTGCGCAGAGGCCTACACTGACACCCTGCGTGTGTTCCTACGCGCGCTGCGCACACCGGTGCACCGCACGGTGCTTCACCAGGGCGTGCGCCAGTTCCTGCACCGCATGGTTGTCTGTCTTGACGCTGGCATCCTTCCCTTTATCCCTGTCGCCATGGACGCGCTGCTCGCGCAGGCTGACGTCAGGGAGTTGTACGACTTCATTCCCTTCATCAACCAGGTCATCCAGAAGTTCAAGGTCAGAAAGTCTGCAATTAATCCGCTTTTGCTTCTTTTTTTTCTAATCGTGAAGAAGCTTGTCAGTACTCATTCAACCCTGAAGTTTTCAATCAAGAACTAAAACGTCTAAAGAGAAGTGCAAAAAGAATTGAAGTCAATGCCATAAGAAAACTATATTGCTATAGAGCTATATAAATATCATATATTGTACTAAATACAAAATAAAAATAAAGTATGACTAAAATATACATAACTAAAATAAATATAATGTACTAGAAAGCTTTATAGGTAAACAATTTAAGATATGTTGATTATGTACCTTCCGTTGATAATAAGATTCTGGCGTTTGTCGCTAATAGTATTTTATCCTTCTTCGATTCTCTATTCATTGGTTTTTAGCTAGTTATGTTGGCTAATGAAGAATTTTTGCCTTTACCGCCATTGTTGCCACAGTAACAGCTAGCCCCACCGGTTGCCGTTACAGAAGGAGCTGGTTCCCTTCCTCCAGCAAGTCTTCATGCCGGTCGTGTCGACGATCTTCCACGCGCTCACTGCTGCGCTGGATGACGCGGACACGGTGGCGCGCACCGAGCGCAGCAGTCTGCGCCAGGGATACTTCCTCTTTATCAGCACCCTCGTCAACAACGGTGGCACGGAGGTCCTCTCCAACCAGAGTGAGTGGCGGCTGATTGGCTGCGGCGCGCGGCCAATGGGGAGCGATCTGAAGAATGATTGGGTGGAGTGGATGCGCTGAGTTGTCATTGGCTGCTGTTACTGTACCTGCTCACTGATTGGCTGTAGTTGAAGTGACGGCATAATTATTGACATAATTATTGACATAATTATTTTTGACTGATTGGAACAAATTGATGTAATTTTTAATTTACGTTTTACTTACACTTTTTCGTGTCAATACAGGAAAAATTATTTTTCAATAGTCAATTCGTAATCGAATGCAGTCAGATGGTGTAAATCAAAGTGGAATCATCTGCATGAAAGCATTGGGCAGTGGATGCATCTTGTGTGTGTGCCTGACTGTGTATGTGTGCCTGACTGTATGTATGCCTGACTGTGTATATGTGGCAGGCTCGGCCAACCTTCACCAGGTCCTGCTGACCATCATCCACGGCGCGGTTGAGATCCCCGACCCCCTCGCACAAAAGACCTGCTTTGCCACACTACGCAAGCTCGTCGAGGTCTGGGGTGAGTAGCGCGTCCACTCTAAGCTAACTTGTCGAGGTCTGGGGTGAGTAGTACGTCCGCTCTATTCTAATTCATCGAGGTCTGGGGTGAGTAGTACGTCCGCTCTATTCTAATTCATCGAGGTCTGCGGTGAGTAGTACGTCCGCTCTATTCTAATTCATCGAGGTCTGGGGTGAGTAGTACGTCCGCTCTATTCTAATTCATCGAGGTCTGGGGTGATGTGATGTAAAAAAAAAAATTATTTTTGAATCTCTCTTTTTTTATATTGTACATGGTTGTTTTTCATCTATATATTAACTTCACTACATGATGTATAGCTTAAATTTTTCTAACTACAAGCCTAATGTTAAAACCTAATTAAACCCTGTGCGACACAGCAGGCTAACGGGCCTTGTCTCAGAAATGCTAAAGGCTGCAGGGGAGATAGGAATACAGTGGATGACTGCTCTATGTAATGTAGTTGTGAGGGAAGGGAAGATACCGGATGATTGGACTAGGAACTGGATGGTGAGTATATATAAATAAAGGGAGATGCATTGGACTGTGGATCGTACAGAGGGATAAAGTTGCTAGAGTATGTAATGAAAGTGTTGGAGCGAGTTATGGAAGGATGAATTAGAAGGAAGGTGAATATTGATGATATGCAATACGGCTTCAGATCAGGGAAAAGCACAATAGATTTCATAGTGCGGCAGTTGCAGGAGAAATACTTAGCAAAGAAAAAGGAGTTGTGGACGGCATTTGTGGATCTAGAAAAGGCTTTTGACAGAGTCCCACGTGAAGTGATATGGTGGGCATTAAGGGAACTTGGGTTGGAAGAGTATGTTATATTAGTCATAAAGGCTACGTATGCAGGAGCACAGATGGCAGTTAAAGTCAAAGGTGGTGAGAGCAAATGGTTTGAGGTGAAGGTTGGAGTACACAAGGTCTCCGTGTTTAGCCCACTGCTATTTATAATTGTTTTGGACGCAATTTTGAAGAAATGCTGGAAAGGCCTACCATATGAGCTACTACATGCCGATGATTTAGCGACAGCTGAGGGATCGAAAGAGCTGCTGATGGAGAGTATAGATATGGAAAGAAAGTCTGGAACCGAAGGGACTTCGGGTAAACTTTAAGAAACCTTAACTAAGGTTTTTTAAGGTTAAGAAAACTAAATGTGGTGCAAAGAAAATTTGGGACAAATCATGAGCTTGGGAAAATATCCATGTGGAGTATGCAGAGGAGTGGGTTTAAACGCAATCAAATGTTGCAAGTGCAGGAAGTGGATTCACAAATAGTGTAGTGAAATCAAAGGTAGATTGAAGGAAAATCCACTTTTCCAGTGCTCAGTGTGTATTAAGGGTGTAGACAAC
>JAQIWG010002192.1:0-21240 GCA_034695025.1 Chamaedrilus cognettii | reverse complement strand
CCGTGCTAAACTCCGAGGTGATCGACAAAACTTAAGCTGAGCGGGGTTCAATTTCTTTCAAATTCTAGGCTAACAACAGCAATAGACGCCCTTACGTTCATGTACATGAAATAGCGCTGTTTGCGGAGCATTAGTTTGCCACACAGGGAATTCCTACCAGTGAATGATGCGATGTTGGCCTATATTAGGTAAATTGTTATTTAATCTCTTAACTGCAATTTGATACGTATACAATGTAGAACTAAACTATCAATACAATGGAAAAAAGTCAGGAACTAAACTACCATGCAATGAACTAGAATTTAACCATAATCAGTAAAATATCGATTTTTATTTACAGCCAAGACTTCGGCCCAGTTGCTCAATCGAGAGTTATTTGGCTTTAAATAATCATAGAACAAAAATAACGTCACGATCCAATCAGATCTCGCAAATTAGATCCGGGATTGTTTGAATAACACGCCAATATTGGGGAGTTATTCAAATAATCCTGGATCGTTCAACTGTCTTTCAAATAACTCTCTATTGAACAACTGGGCCTTAGTGTCCAGCTCCTGGGATTGGGGAACAGGGTGTCCGCTTTCGTTCTTTCACAAATAAAAGTGTAAGAATAATTTGGGATTAAATGAGAATCCGCCTGATGCTTGAAATGGGAGTCGCTGTGGGTCTCGCCTCGTCCACTATCATCCACTGTGCCCACACGAGTACGACAAGTAGACTAGACGAAGTGCATTATATCTGCCTATAGGCCTACTGACAGCGGACAATATTGACCTGTACATGAACAGCGTTCGCTTACTATACCCATTACCGACCGCATAAAAGTAAGAGGTCTGTAGCACTACATCGTAGGTTTGTCTGTAGCACCTTATGCCTTAGAAGTTAGAACCCATGTATGCTTCTAATAGTGTAGGGTAATGAGTGAACTCGAGAGGATACATAGTTTGTGGCAATTTCAACGTCGCTGTTACGCTTGTGATGCTTGTAACGCAATAATAGATTTACGACACAAAGTCATCCGTGCAATAAATAATTGCATTATAATGTTAATGTTTGCAATCAGGTAGATTGCATGGCGAATTGTTGCCGGCGGCTGCAGCACCGCTCACTTTCCCATTAAAGTGTCACTATAGGCCTACTCACTATACGTCGGTTCTCTGCCGTTCTAGAGTAAGGCCTCATTTCCATGATGCATATTTTCCATGCTGTTTTCTATGCAATTTGGCATGCGATTTTGCATGCAATTTTGCATGCAATTATGTTAAGAAAGTTACATTGTAGAATGTCCTTAACTGGGATTCATGCAAGCCGTGCTTGCAACCCGGTTAAGGAAATCGTTGTCATGACCACTGTTGTACGTCTGACCTTAACACGGTTGCATGCAAAATTGCATGCAAAATTTCAGACAAATTTGCATGGTTGAAAGAGACCCTAAGCCATCCTGTAAGAGTTAGGTGATGTGTGGTTTCATCCCTGGCGTGCATGAGATTCGAGAACTTTTTACTCGAATGGGTGAGACGACTAGTTTCACGATCTACGACTGTAGATCTACTGTACATCTATGACTGTAGATCTACCGTACATCAACGACTGTAGATCTACTGTACATCTATGACTGTAGATCTACAGTACATCAACGACTGTAGATGTACGTTGCGTTTGAGACACAGGCGCCGCACTGTCGAAGAATCATGAACCTATTCGAGGACTGTCTCGTTGGAAGATATCGCCCTGGTGTAAATAAAAGGTTCAAAATTGTGGATCGTGGTGTGTGAGACTTGCGATACGTGATCGTGGATCGTGGTCACTAAGTTGGATTCGATGTGAGGCTTTTGAATCCCAAGCCTCACACACTACGATCCACGATCACGTATCACAAGTTGTGATACGTGATCATTGGGTGAGGCTGTGATACGTAATTGCGAATGAGGCTATGATACGTGATCGTGAATGAGGATGACGCTGTGATACGTGATTGTGGATGAGGCTGTGATACGTGATCGTCGATTAGACTTATGATACGTGATCGTAGGTTCGGATTATGATCCGTGATCGAAAGCCGCTTAACTTTATTATTAGGCCTTGTTCTTTATTATTGGACCTAGCTATTGATTATTGGTCCTGCTGGTCTTTTGGTGGCTTATTGAAATACATGTACGTGCGTTGTGGTGTATATACTGAGCTTGACTGCGCATGCATGACGTGTGTTCTTATGTACAAACAGCCTGTTAGCTGCAATGAAGTGGCTGCCGTAGCGTAGGCCTAAGGTCTATCGTAGCGCCCGCTATATCTTTGTCAATAATAATGGGACGTCCAAGGTTCTCACGCCTCAGTCGTGTGGTGTTGTTATTCGCGTACACCTGCAACAAAAAGCATTGAGAGAAACAGGCTAATGTATAAAATAGTCTCAGACGTCACAGAATACCTGATATAGCGGAGCTTTAAAGATGTGAGTGATGCTTTAATGCTTAGCTATTTTTAGCACGTGCTATCATTTCTCTGATACTGGCAATAGTCCTATACCACTACCTACATTCTATAAAAATCTAAACTTGTGGCGATTAGCAAAAATATGCTACAAATTTTAAATTGGCCTTGGTTTGTATTCGATCAAATCGGTTTATTGCTTGTTTATTGGTTATTTAAATTAAAATATCCACAACAATAGCAATTATATATAAGAAGGTCGTCATTCTTTTCTAATTTGTGTGTGCGACTTCGTCAAATAATAAATAGCCTAGGTCTGTCTTCTAATGCTCAACTGGTCACACTTGATCGTGTCGCTTCAAACTGTAATGTAATATAATGTAATATAATGTAATATAATGTAATATAATGTAATATAATGTAATGTAATGTAATGCCAACCAACTCACGCTTAGTTGGTAGCAGAGTTCTGAGATCGCTCACAGACAAACTAAGTTGGGACCAATCTGATTGCACGAAATTTGATCTCAGACGGACTTAATCCAGGTATCATCCTGTGAAATTAATAATTAAAAAGTTGCTATAGGATCAATAGTTTAAACTCTGCATTAAACTGGCGTTGCATGATTATGGCATTACTGCACAATTATGGTAACTCTGCATTAAACTGAGCATTAGATCGCCAGTTTCCGTCAGCTGAAGTTCATGGAATGCATCTTGGCTTGTTGCTCAGATTCATGCCGTGTTTGAGGAAGAAGCGGAGGGGATTATGAAAGCGGTCCATTGTGTGTGACGTCAGCGACACTGTGTGTGACGTCAGCAACCTCCCTGTATGACATCAGCGACCCTCTGTCTATGACGTCAGCGACACTTTGTATGACGTCAGCGACACTGTATGACGTCAGCGATCCACTGTATATGCGAACCTATGTGTATGACGTCATCAGAGGAGATGTGAGAACAGTCTGTGAGAAGTAGAGCGTTTGGTGGGAAGCGGATCATGAGAGCGGTGTCATTGAGGAGGATTTGAACAATGCACCACAGGTACACAAGCACTGAATCAACACTGATAGTCTACTCTTGAATATAATTGTATATTTGATATGTGGTTTTTGCAATAATCAATACTAATGAATAATGAAGTAATACTTCTTATATTTTTGCATTTGTACTAGTAGCCATGCGCCAATCTGCAACAGATCTATGTCGTTCACAACTGTGCCCATAAGGGAAAAACCACATGACTTTCATATGTGACCCACATGTGACCTTCATGTAGATTTGGAACAACACTTATATGATAATGTGACCCACATGTAACTCATACTTAAGTCGCATGTGACCGCATAACGTTACACATGTACATTTTCTCCACATGGGCTCATGTGGTCGCACATGTGACCCACACATGGATTTAGAACACCCACGTGTGGCTCATATGTGGGTCACATGTGGATCACATGTGGGTTACATGTGAGTTAAATGTGACGCTTCCCTAAACTTAGGGTGGCCTGATAGTACGCCTACAATTTGTACAACTTTGTAATAGATAAGGCTCATGTAAATCGTAGATCTAAAGCCAATCTCTTTTGACGATAGCCATTGCATACCGTAGCACTTCGTAACCTGTGGAGATTGTGTTAGGCCTGTGGTAACAATTAGATTCAGTAAATAGACCTAGTACTGAATGATCACGATTGCGCAATCGTAGACAGAGCAGCGGTAAATGTTGTGAGTGGGTGATGTCATGTGCTCATAGTAGTCAGGCTATGGACAAAAATCTCATCTACACAGTTTCATGTCGGCGAAGGCGTTGTAATGGTTTGTCAAGTCATGCACGCACGCGCACTTCAGATCATCCTGCACTGCTTTATCGCATTGTCAGTCACTGTACTGCAACTGACCTCTTGTCGACCGTTGTCAGCAAGGACAATGTTCCAGACTTCCTGAGAATATTGTCTAAATTAATATAAATAATTATATATTAACGTATTAGTATATAACTTTTACTGTTAGAGACCTTGCAATTCGACAGTGTTAAATCGTCAGTTGAGTTACTGATACTGTAGACTAGAGGCGAACTGGTACGAATGAACATACACCGTGGCTCAAATGTAAAGGAACTGACGAATTTCTTGAATAACTCCCGCAAACAATGCGCCAAGTCTATGAAATTTTTACTATACTAACCGGATCATTGCTTCACATTTCTGCCAAAGTTTCGTTGAATTTCATCGAGCGGTTTAAAAGATACAATCAGTCAAAGTTGACCTACAAAAAAACACGTCAACCAAGCTGGGAAGCTGCTTAATTGCTATTTGCACCTCTTGTACAAGCCAATTAAGTGTTCACGTTGCTGCTTATCTTTGTGATAAGTACAGAATTTGCATTTGTATTTGTATTTTATTCAGACGCTTACAGCAGATCAACATACATATAGGTTAACAATCAGTAGTCGTCACAGATTCAATATACTGCGGTCCGAAAGGGACATCAAAGGTTATAAAAATAACACTAATATGACACCAATTATTACAAATGCTGACAATACTAACAGCACAAACAAAGTGCAATAAATTAAGTGTCAACGAGACGCGCAGAATGCTCGACATACATGTACATCGCACTAAACCTACATAGCATCTTGATTGAAAGTCATGTTCAAAGGTGCCTCACTTTCTGCTTATTCCATGCTTCAGGTGTTCGACGTCGATTTTGTTCTGACGCGTTTTCGTAACAAGCATCATGCTGCTAAATTGTGATAATTGACAGATCGCGCCTCTTTGACGCCCAGCGCTTTGTGTCATTCTTCTTTTATACCACGATCTTCGATCTGAAACTATCAAAGAGCAGCAGTGTGAACAATTAACTGGCTTGCACAAGAGGTGCAAATAGCAATTAATCCAACTTGCATGTTGGAACCAAGTCTTCTTGAAACATGAAGTGTATATTCCTGGTTTGCCAACAATTATTGAATTGCGATATAGAAGAGATCGTTACCACAAAATTGTTGATGTAAATACCAATTAGGCAGTTTCCCAGCGTCGTTGACGTGTTTTTTATAGGTCAACTTTGACTGCTACTAGCTTTTTAACCGCTTAATGAAATTCAACGAAAATTGACAGAAATGTGAAGCAATGATCCTCGTTAATGTGGTAAAAATTTCATTGAGAACGCTTATGGCGTTCCGTAGTTATTTAACAAATTCCTTGGTTCCATTACTTTTGAGCCACGGTGTATATAAGAATAATACTTTATGCACTGGTTTGCGGTCGCCAGCAATTATGCGATCACGTGTGACGTCACTCGTCAAAATTTGTCGTCACGACTCAGCGTATTTTAACACATACATGTAGCTCAAAACACAATCAAAGATATGTGACAAGTAATTTTCAAGAAAGGATCTATTTACGCATTTTATGTTTGGGTTGATCTTTATTTTGCTCTTCAAATAACATTGTATTATTATTATTATTATTACTATGTATTATTACTATATTATTGTAGCAACAGAGAACAAGCATGAAATACAGTTTGACTGAAACGATCAACGGCTGTAGTGTCTGTGATATCTGTGATTCGTTGTCATTGAAAGCATTAAAAACCTAAGGCTGATCGCAATAAAAACTATAGTAAAATCTGGCTGAAGAAATATGCTACGATTTAATTTGCGTGACAATGTATTTAAGGGGGAGTAGCAAATGCTGTAAGTCTTCCATGGACTACTTTGTTACCAGCTTCAGGTGTCAGAGGGGGCGCACTCAGACCCGCTGCAGGACTCCTTAACAATGGCGGAGATGGAGGGGAGGTGTGGAGTGACACAAGCAGAGATGGAGGGGAGGTGTGGGGTGTCTCCAACCCTCCTCTTGTCTCCCATTACTGCCCCGCAGGACTCCATGACACGAACAATGATGGAGGGGAGTGCAGGGTCTCCAATCCTTCCCTTGTTGTCCCCAGTCACTTCCCCGCAGGACTCCCTGACACGAACAACGATGGAGGAGGGGTGTGGGGTGTCAACAGCCCTCGTCCTCTTGTCACCAGTCACTGCTCCGCAGAGACTGGTCCACACTGCTGTAGGCGTCACCCCGTCAAGATTCTCGCCGATCTCCAGCACACGACTCATCGGCAGCAAACTACCGCTATCATTCGTAAAAGGTTAGTTATAGACTTCAAATAGGTTCAGTTGATCAATTTGCGACATTTTATCGGTGGCGTTATGGATTCATCTGTCATTTTGTAGCTCGCATGTTCAGATGAGAACGCTGCCGTGTAGGTTAGTGGTGTTGGCAGGGTAATCAGTACAAACGCCTCGGTTGACTCAGCCATATATATGAATGAGTATCAGGCCTCTTGTCTGGAGAAGATTGGCGAAGTGTAGCAAAAGGCGAATCATTTGGCTCTGTTTTCTATGCAGATATCTTGCTATTTCGTTTCTGCCTAGAAATCACTAATGGGATGAGTTCCTGCGGTATAGGCCATACTGATCACCGTAACGGCTTATATAGTTATCTTCTGCTCCTAGTTCTTCTTTACTTCGTTAGTCAGTTACTATCCAAAAGAGTTGTACATGTATTTGGCTTCTTGAAGAGCTTTTTACGAAATTGCAATGAAAGCATGTCATTAATCGTAATTTCTGATTAATGCATGCTAGATAATTTTGTTCGAAATTGTCAGGATCAGACGGTCTGGGATTCAGTATAACGACTCGTGACAATGCTGCTGGAGCGAAAGGAAGTCCAATCTACGTAAAGAACGTGCAGGCGCAGGGCGCGGCGGTGAGGGATGGGAGGCTGAGGGCTGGCGATAGGCTTCTGGAGGTATCGTACTTTAGAAAATTTCTCGACCGTCAAATCTATATATGCACCTTATAGGTTTGATTCACCCCTTTTGTTCTTTCATCAGTGTAGTTTTTTGTTTACTATTGTTGTTATCTGGATTTAAGTCATTTTTAAGTCTTTTTACTAATTGTCTTTGCACCAGCTTAAAAACGGAGTTCATAGTGAAAAGTTGATCTCCAGAGTTTTTAAAGACTTACATGTCGTCTTTTGAGTTTTACTTTGGCCTAAACTTCCATCTGTGTCGACAATAGTTCAATCGTTTTGCCTATACGCAACTTTTAATTTTCAAAGTCGTTTGATTTCCTCTCTCCACAAAGAAATCTCAGTTCATCATTTGGACTTGAGCCCTATGCTCGTCATCGTTTCAAGTCGAGCAACGTTTCTCTTATGCTTGTTAAATGATTCTAGTCTGTAGAAATAATTTTGACTAGTAAGTGGGGTGACCGAATTTGACTGTAAACTACATGTGTGTCGAAAGGTGCTTGCAGAAGAAAATTAACACAAGAAGGAATGTACACATGCGCCTTTGTAATGCGTCAGGTGAATGGCGTGCCAGTGTCAGGGATGACTCACGATCACGTGGTTGCTCTGCTGCGTGGGGTCAAGGTCGGCGAGGGTGTCAGTTTGCTGATCAGCAGACAGGAGTGCAGCAGCAGCGGATTAGAATGCAGCAGCAGTTCGCAGGAGTGCAGCAGCAGCAATGAACTGAAGTTCAGCGGCAAGACACTGGAGTGCAGCAGCAGCAAACAGGAGTGCAGCAGCAGCGGATTGGAATGCAGCAGCAGCAATGTTCTGGAGTGCAGTAGCAGCAGATTGGAGTGCAGCAGCAGTATACTGGAGTGCAGCAGCAGAGGACAAGAGTGCAGCAGCATCAGAGAGAAGTGCAGCAACAGCAATAGACGGAAGTGCAGCAAGAGCAAGCAGAAGTATAGCAGCAGTGGACAGGAGTGCAGCACCAATGAATTGGAGAGCAGCAACAACAGTGGACAGGAGTGCAGCAGCAGCGGCAGTAGACAAAAATATAGCAACAGCAATAGACTGGAGTGCAGCAGTGGACAGAAGTGCAGCAGGGGCAAGGAACTGGAGTGCAGCAGCAGCAGCTCCAATAAGCAGAAGTGCAGCAGCAGCGAGGAGGACCTAGAACAGTCAGCCGAGTTAGAGATAGTAGTGAGTGATCTCTCCTTCGATATGGGCAAATCAGTTTCACACATTGCGTTTCTACAATTTGCTAGATATGTGCAAGTTTGTTTTGTTTTTTGTAGTTTAAGAAGGCGTGTGTAGCATACGAGGGCTATATACAGTCCAGTTCTGCGCAAGAGAGCCGGTGTGACCGGCACAGAACCGCTCGCCCTTTCTTGAGTCGCCTTTTGCGACACGCCCGGGGCTGCTTTAGGACTCTTACAGACTGCTTATGATCAATTTGCATAGTTGACTGGCTGACAAACGCTCTGCCTATCTCTGCGTGATTATTGTTCTTCCGACTGGCGCAGATTTTGCATTTTGAGCTGCGCAATGCCATGCAGAAAGAGACAGTAACTGAAAGAAAAGGCTATTTGTTTATAGAAAACATACAAGAATGTTTGTGATCAGTCGTCGCTACACTATGCATCTTTAAAGTGTGTTACTGATAGTTCTTTGATTATCTTTAAGATTTTCTGAATATTTTTTTGTAGTTTATTGCGTGACAAAGAAGGATATGAAAGTGAAAGGATTCAGACGTGTGGATGCGACGGAT
Organism: Chamaedrilus cognettii; assembly: GCA_034695025.1. NCBI lineage: Eukaryota > Metazoa > Annelida > Clitellata > Enchytraeida > Enchytraeidae > Chamaedrilus > Chamaedrilus cognettii. Next base: position 12,240 of record JAQIWG010002192.1, on the reverse strand, counting down.
AGGATAAGGTGAAGGGCGGGTGTCCATGGCTGCAAATGGCCTACCCCTGCGTAAGCGGGGCATGCGGCCACAAAACGCTCATGTGTGTGTATGTGTTTTTTGTAGCTTAGCCGGCACAGAACCGCTCCGCTTTCTTTAGTCGCCTTCTACGACTCGCCCCGGGAGCTCTGGGCTGCAAGCCAATTCTTTTTTAGCTTCTTTTTCAACTTCTGCTTATGCCAATTTCAATTAGGCATATATAGCTATTCCATATACTTAAATAGGCATATATACAATATTCCAATTGGCATAAGCAAAGAAATTATTGTTAATCAGTTAGTGATTGATAAAAATGTAGCTCCCTGCTAACAGCCCCCCTCTCACGATACACCCTCCATCCTTTTCTCCCCATACATGCCCCTTCTTCGAGCATTTTTCATTACAGTTCCAGTACCATTTCCAGCACCCGACCCTATATTTTAGTAAATCGTTATACAGATGGCAATTATGAGTACAGCATATGCCGCTAATAGAGCCTAAGCCTGGTTTACATTCTAATTAAATGGTTTACTAATAGCTTATATGACTATAATTTTTTGATAGTTACACATTTGCTTACTATTTTTTAACTTGAATAGTTGATGTTCTTAATTATTTCTATCGTTGCACTTGTATTTCTGCTTCTTTCAATGCAAATAAAAGATCTATATATTTTTCTTAAATGTGAGCAACAAACAGAAATTCTTGCTTTCCCTTCCAGGACAAGACGCTGGTGAAGCCGGGCACGTTGCGTGCGGGTGGGGTAGAAGGTGACCGCGAGCCCCTCACACTCACATTCGACATAGCAATGGTCGATCCTGCCATACGCGGGGGGCTCGGCATCGGGGTCGAGGTCAGGACCAGTCGGGGGCGCTCGGGGACCACTGAGGGGCACGCAGGGACTACTGAGGGGCACGCAGGGATCACAGGGGGGCACGCTGGGACCACTGAGGGGCACGCTGGGATCACTGAAGGGCACGCAGGGGGCCAACAGGACTTGGGGCTCTTTGTAGTGGCGCTTGGCGCGGAAGGAGCAGCCGCCAAGGTATTAAATATGATGCACATCACGATTTCTGCATTATCATAATTATTGGATACCATGCCAAGTTTTTATATGAAAGAGACAGTAGGCCCGTTGATGATTCTTAATTCATTGGTGAAAATTTAGCTCTCTGAGCCTTTCCCCTTCTCTAACGATACCCTCCCCATATCCCATCCCTTACTCCATCCTTTGTGTGAGCCCCGCTATCATGCATTTTAAGGCCATTCCCTTCCTTCTCCTATATCTTTAATTGAATAGTAAAGCATCCCTTAACACCCTTAATTTGACTCTGATTTCTCTCCTTGTAAATTGCGCTTGTGAATGAATTTTTAATCTTTGTTTAGAATGGAAAGGTTTGTGTAACTGCTTGGATTTTGTCATTTCACTTAATAGATTTGTTCAGGATTTGTAGATGTAAAGTTTCTCTTTAAAGTGTTGTTTTTCAATAGCAAAGCACGACACACGGCATTGTGTCTAAGGCCCATATGCACCATTGTGAGGTAACTGCTAGTTGGCTCAATCAGTGGATTATCTGCTAGGAAAGTGACCTCATGCTAGAAAGAAGCGTTTAACAAGGTCACTTATCTCAGCAGATAACTCGTTGATCGAGCCAACTCGCAGTTAACTCAGAATGGGTAGATATGGGCCTGAGGAAGGTAGGATTCTAATCGCGATTTAATGTTTGATTTCAAGGATGGACGTCTGCGAATCAACGACCGCATAATCGAGGTCAACTACGTGTCACTTCTCGACCAATCGAACGCGAGCGCCACGGCGCTACTGGGACGGGCGCTCAAGAAGAACGGACTAACCCCATCCGTCGTGCAGTTTAAGATTCTACGCAGCAGACACCCCTATGTTGAAAATGAGAGGCGGCTACCCCAGCACAGATTAGTGACCAGACACCGTGTTCAGAGACACGAACCAATCCCTGTTGTTAATTTGAATATACTGCGAAGGAAACACCTTATCGATAAATCAATGTCACGAACTGAGGATGAGCATTCTGAGTCATCGTCTAAATCTGAAACGGGGAATATCAAAAGGGGTGAGGTTCTTGGCGATGTCCGGGAAAGAATCGCCCCCACTAGAAATGTGTCCTATCAGAGAGCCAACTATGACAGTTTGTTCAGTGAGAGAAGCATCTTGAATACGCTGAGCAAATCAGATGCACAGTTTTCAGTGATTGGTCAGAATAATGCGGCCACGTGTGATACCAGTGTCACCAGTGGAACCAGTGGGATCAACGGAACCAGTGTGACCAGTGGTTGCAAGCGGATCGATAGAGCTAAAGATAATGAGACCTGGACAAAACGACACATTCACATAAAAGTAAGTACCATTTAATACATTGTTATTATTATAAACAGCGGGCTATCTGGTTATATTGATATTAGTACTTTATAGTTTATCATTAGTTATTTCATATTAGATTAATACCACAGCAATAATAAATATTGTCATTGTTATATCATATTATTATTATGATCATAATGCTAGATTATATTACAATACCCTAATACATGTTACAATGTTATTTCAAGATATATCTAAACACAAAGAAACAATAATCTGCTTAGCGTGACTTCTGCTGTTGGATCGCTTGGATTGCCATTTGATTATTTCGATTTGGAGCAATTTTCGTTTTAATAATATCATTCCATGACATTCAGTCATTTATAATAAATAGTTGGATGCAGTTTAATGATAGCATGTTGTCCAGAAAATTCTTTCCTGCCAAAGTGCAATTAGTTAAATTTAAGTACCTTAAAATACATTAGAATCCATTGTCATACGCTTGATTTTATTTTGTGTATTTATTATATGGCAGTTAGGTATTATTTTAGATATTTGTTTCTTTTAGTATTCCTCTGTTTTCTAGGTTGGCTGTATTGTCTGCTTTTGTGATTTTGTTTGTATGATTGCTTTATTTTGTGTTTTCTGCCGAAGTAGCGAATGTAGGCCTAGATATTAATATAATGACAAAAATGATCGTTTGAAGTCCGTTTCGACCTCCCAAGACGTCATCTGAGACCACCCCACTAAATGTAAATATTTTCATATTGCCTTATAATAAAGCACACGATCGTTAGTTCAGTGTGTGACCGACGACCATGTTCTTGAAGCATAGTAGTTTTTTTATATTTCACAGTTTTTAAAATGTTTTATGAAATATGCTTGAACTAGATTTATAATTATTGTTCCATGCTGCGTTAAATTATTTGGTGATTTTTTATGCTTTTACTGATTGACAGATTAAAAAACCGAATTCGACGTCTGGCGAGTACCTTGAAACGTCATTTGACTGGTGTTCAGACGATAGGCCTACCCCTGATGACCTCGACCCAGATAGCAGGTATCAGTGCGCGAACAATTAATACTTCGCTCAGCTTCTACTTAAACACGCTACGTGCCCATATAAGCAAATCTTTTACTTAAACATTCTACCCACCCAGATGAATAAATTTTTTACTCAAACATTTTACTCAGAAAATACATTTTTTGGTCAAAGAAGTTGCCCAGATAAAAAATCTTGTGAAGGTTTCAAACTTCTTGAAAATAATGATAAATCTTGTAGGCATGTCATGCTATAAAACTTGACGAGTCAGTTGTAAGGCCTAGTCTTGACTACCGCGTGCAGGCTTGGAGATCATATCTGAGGAAGGACATTGACGCATAGGAGAGAGCACAAATAAGAGCGATACAAATGACTGCAGAAAGTAGATGGCAAGAATATGAGAAGAGATCGACAGGTGTGGGATTGACTAATTTAGAACCGCGAAGAGAGAGAGCGGGCATGCTATAAATATTAAAAATAATGAACGGACTCGAGTGGCTAGGAAAGGAAGACTCTTTACAAGTGATACGACTAAAAGGAGAGGACATTTGTCCAAGCTGTTTAGAAAAGAGTCAATCGTGACATTGTCAAGCATAGCTTTGGAAATCATGTGTGCTCAAATTGGAACAGTCCTACAGAAGAATTCCTAGGATCAAAAATTATAAACATTTAGTTACATAGTTCATGCTGGTAGAGACTGAAGGTCCATGTAGCCCTTGCGCTTCTCCGACACGCTGCGACGCCCGACCGCCCCGCGGTCAAAGGCGCCCCTCCCCGCCGATGTCTCCATGCTGTGCAAACACAGACTGAAGGCCTGAAGGCCTCTCACCTCTCGATTCCCCTCGTGGGGCCGGGGCACGATGGGGCGTGTGTCCGTGGTCGCATACGTTCATCCTATGCTAGCATGAAAAATGGATGGAAAGAACTGACATGATGATGATGATGAGTTATCTAAGAAGTAAGGGGAAGTGCTGAAATAAAAATAAGCTTTTTAATAAATAAATTTTTAATATATAAATATATATAAATTATATATATGAATTATTAAGTAAAAATAAGTCTTGTCCCCGGCGCCGTTGTGGCAGGTTTCCGTAAGTAAACTTGCGGCATGCTAACCATGCGGCATCAGGTCTATACCAAGTAAGTTGCGGAGTCTGTGTTTGCGCAGTATGGAGACGTCAGCGGCGAAGGGCGCCTTTGACCGCGAGGCGGTCGGGCGTCGCAGCGTGTCGGAGAAGCGCAAGGGCTACATGGACCCGAGGGCTTTCAGTCTCTACCAACAACTGAGGAGCGTCAGGGGTAATCCTCTCATCCTGTATGTATGTATGTATAATGCACTTGTAACGCACCAAAAATATGTCATGCAACAGGAGATGGAAAAAACATCATTTGCTTGAATCGTACAATTGCAGAAATCCTGCACCCTTGGGACGATGGAGGAACATTGAGTGCAGTGGCGTCGCGTCATATGGGCCAGGTGAGGCCTTGGCCCGACCTTTAGGCTCTACTGGCCCTTCTGGCCAGACATTTAATTGATAGTGAACCAACCTTTGGGCTGCAGTGGCTGGCGTCGTATAGTAACCTCAGGGAAAAAATCTTGGCTTTGACCTCCGCCCCCTCCCGGTTGTGAGTTCTTCTGCACGAGAGGGAAAAACTTTCCATTACCCCCTCCCCCCACGGACGGTCGTGAATTTTGAACCGGATCGAAAAGTCTAGAAGGCACTGTATTTCGCGTGTGAGTTTTAGGGTCACGCGGCGCCACTGCCCTCGGCCTGGCCCAAGCTTTGAATGCACCCACGCGACGCTACTGTTTTGGTGGATAGTAGTTTGAGTAATTTTATAGCCTAGGCTACTTAATTGCCTAATTTATTAGTAGGCCCTACTTCTTCATTGACTGTAGTCATTGACCGCTAAACGAGTAGGCCCTAGTAGTAGAACCACAATTATTGAATAACAGTTACCTGAAACTAATTACAGTTGCGTTGCATGGAGTGCTGGAGTTATTGCTGTATTTATTGCTGCAGGTACAACAGATAAAAGAAACAACACTCTGCAGCGATCCTCGTCAGCGCTTTCACTGACTGCTCATGAAGCGACGCTCGCCAGAAAATCGAACGGTTAGCTGCGTTTGATGGATGGTTTCTGTCGTTAACTGGAAATAAGCTTCATTTTCACAGTTTCAATATATTTGTTAAGTTAGATCTTCTTTCTCCACGTTTTGTGGCCGCATTCCCCGCCAAGCAGGGGTAAGCCATTAGCAGCAGCCACGGACACATCTGTTGACCCCATAAAGGTACAAGGGGATGTGAAGGACGTTCAGGGGGAGAAACAGTTAAGGCGGTCGACACTTAATATAATTGAGGAATGATGACATCGGTCCAGTGCCTTAGGGGCAAAAAAATGTTGACTCCGCATCCCTGGCTTCAGCAGGTTATCCCACGTTATTGTGTTCTTTTTGGAACGTATTGACGACCTTGATCAATGAACTTGCCAATGCCGTGAGATGCAAGCAATCATCGACAAAAGTATTGCACACGTGATCAATGGAGTTGTTAATTAAGTCTTTACTGTTGATTTACCACGCGTTACAGGCCCTTCAGCAAGGCTGTTAAACACACAAGTGTCGATGTAGCTGCTAACCCCGCGCCAGATAGCTATTTATTTGGTTGGCGTCAGGAAGGGCACCCGGACGTAAAAACTCAGCTCCAGCGGTTCTGATTAGGGCGGGTGAAAACGTGTGAACCGTGTGTGAAAACATGGACATTAGCAAACTACGCGATAAAAAGGAGATTAGTTTAGTTAGTTGACAGTTGTTTACAATTATTTAATTATTAAACTCTATGCAGTTACTTTAAAGTTTGATTTATATGACAGCTGAGTCGACAGATAGCTCGGAAAAGCGCTGCAGAAGCGAGCCTGAACGACTCAATCATCAGCTGCAGCATCAGTGGCCGCAGCAACAACAGCAGCAGCAGCAGCTGCTGCAGCAGCAGCAACAACAGCGGCAGCAACTGCTGCAATCTGAGCAGCAACAACGGCAGCAAAAGCAGGAATTTCAGCAGAAGCAGCAGCAACACTCACAACAGCAACATCCTCAGCAACAGCAGCAGCTGCAGCAGCTAAATCAGCAGCAACTATCTCAGCAGCAGCAACTGCTGCAGCAGCGACAGCCGCAGCAACGCAAACTCAGAAGAGGCGCTGAAGAAAGGCACAATGTCTTTTCATCGAACCCAACCTCTTCAACTAACGTGGGCAGATCCTATGGAAGGAGCATGTCGGTACCTGAGTCAGGTTGGTGTTCTTCCAGTTGCGCTTGAAAGCTAGACATAACAAGTTTGATTCTTTCGAAAATAACACACAATAGCCAAATCCGTTATCATCTGCTAAATAACTTACTCTGTGCCTTACAAATTGAAAATAGCTTTTGCCTTCCTTGTAGATTAATCTTAATGTAGAGTCTATTGCAGAAAAAAAAAAAATTGAATTCCATTGTTGAAATTATTTTGTTTAAATTTTATTATCACTTCTTTCACTTCACTTTTTGCTCCATTGCAACATCCAGATGGTAACGACATCATCATTCCATGCGAGTCCAGAAGTCTTTCCTGTGGAGAGACGTCGCCAAACGCTCGGCAACGAGAGAGAAAGGCGGGTTGGAGTACCGCAAGGGAGAGGACGACAGGGGGAAGGAAGGAAAAGAGCTTACTCAGGAGTCTTGCCGAAATTTTGAGGTGATCTTCACTCCATCCTAAATTTGTTTTAAATTAGCCTAAATCCAAAATTTCGAATAAAATGTAATTATATTCATTCTCTTTTCATTTCATGGATTCTCAAGTATTGATTTATATCATTTAAAAAGATCTTTAACCCCAATACCAATACTGGAAAAAAGGGAATAAATAAAATTTATAACGCTTTGGCATTTATCTAATACACAGTGACTAATACACTGACTTTTGAACAAAATATCGATGCTGAATTAACTATTGTCCATTCGTTCACCATAAACAACCGTAAGTAACAATTTGTCAATGAATATTTCCGTAGGAGATATTTTGTCAGAAGTATTTGCTTGCCTTTCTGCAATATTTCTTAAATGACATGGTGCGTATTTTCAACTTCTGATGGGTGTGGCACTACGCGCCCGATTAGTGGTATTGATGGCAGGCGCAATACAAACCATGGCCAAGGGGGTAATTGTAGGTAGTATAAATAAATTATGTGAGATACAAAAGCTTAGCAATCATCACAACTGTCCATTGGATCCTTGACATCTGAACTTCTGAATAGATATTCTACAGCTTAGAATGACTGAATGCTTCGATATTCGTTTTACAACAATTTATTACTAAATATTTGAGATATAGTCATTATATTGCTCGTCCTATGGATAGACAAAATTACCAACCATCAACCCCATTGACGGAACCAGAGAAGCATGTGTCATGCGATCAAAGTCATGAGCGTGTTGTTCCATGCACCAGTGGGAGCATCTCAGGCGCCGCTAAGCCACGCCCCGGGGGTGTGGCTTCAGTCATTACTCCGCCCTCCAACGTTCTTTTGCATCCAGCGAGTGAGGACTGGGCGGTCCAGCGTATGAACGAGGTATTGGATACTGCGTCATAGCTCATAAACTAGTGTAAAACAAGACTTCATTTTGCTTCTTCGTTACATACAATTTTTATCAATTTCTTCATTAGAACCAATCAGCCAGAGCAAAAAGTTGTTATTGCTTTTTAAGTCGTACTGCTTAAAACATTGTTTTTCACAAATAATGAACAATTTTTATCATAACAAAATTCTCACTGTGCTCACCAGGACATAGGCAACTTTTGCGCACGGTTGTAGCGCTGTAATGTACAGCATAAGTTTTTATCTGAAATAAACAAAAACTGTTCTTGAAAGGACTATGATCGAAATGATAGTCAGAAGAAAGAAAAACTGGATTGGACATGTAATGAGAGGAATGAGTTTGTTGAGCGAGGTGATGGAGGGAAGAATGGAGGGCAAAAGAGGACCGGGAGGGGAAGAGTAGGGCTGAAGATCGGATAAGAATGAAGAGTAGGGCTGAAGATCGGATAAGGTGGAAGGTTTGGACACCAAACACCTGCCATGTGGCAGAGCACTGAAGAGAGAGAGTTCTTGAAAGAATTTCCGATATCATTACAAATCATTCCGAGCACAGCAATTTGAGATTTTACACGGCACGATCATTCTGTATAAACAATTCTGAAATTGTTGTCAGTTTCCTCCCCCGGAGCGGCTGAGTTACACAGAGCGCTACCAGGCCAAAGTCAGTCCCAAGAGCTTGCCTGAATTCCACAGCAGGTAGGCCTACACAGCTTTACTTTGAATCTTTATCGCTGATTTTATATTTTATTTCTGTCCATTATTCACAAGTTTCAGTTTTGCTCTGATGAAACATGCATAGCATTACGGAACTTACGCCCTCTTCGTAAAGCGGGCGTAGTGTTGTAAACATTCATTAGGGTGAGTAGGCCTACTCACTACTTGTAGGCTGACTTCACTCATTCTTTTTATTCTTATACTGCTCAGCATCCAGAAACCGCATAAGCCTATGCCACCACAGCCGCTTTTCACGTTTAATGCTGCGCCTGCAAGTGATGTTTGAATGATGCGGGGATGAAAATTGTAGGCCTCATTTGAAATTAGGCTGCAGTTTCCATCTTTTTTTGTCATACTACGCCTGCTAAGCGTAACCCTGATTACTTCGGTGCTTTTTTCAGCGGAAATCAGGCCATTTTCATTCTCCTATTATAAAATAAATCTTGTGAAATTTGTCATTCCAGTGTCTGAAAGAAAGAATTCTCAGCAAAAATTTAGACGATCCTATATACATCATGCATTAGCACGCTATTGCTATTGCTAGCGTCGAGGAGTTAAAGTTAAGGTCTCATATGTCTCGAAAACAGAGAGCAACTAGCTACTTGTCAACTATCACCACACTATTGCGCGATGTATAGGATCGCCCAAATTTGTCTACAATTCTGCTGTTAATAGATTTGCGTTGTTCACAGATCCTACGATGGCAGCGGCTTCAAGCTCTACATCGATCTGTTCGGACCGCGGGGCGACGACGAACATATCTTTGTCGGTCGTCGAACAAAACAACAAGAAAATCCTGAAATCTCCGACACAGGAGATTTGCGTTCAGAACATCTTTCTTTTTGCAATCCATTGTCTCATGCTGCTGTGTTGCGTGGTGTGTCACGTGCTGTGTCACGTGATTCGTCACATGATGCGTCACGTGATGCGTCACATGATGTGTCACATGATGTGTCACGTGATGCGTCACGTGATGCGTCACGTGATGCGTCACGTGATGCATCACGTAACGCAGTGCCTTGTCCAATCAATGACTCGCATGATTCTGCAGATGGCATGAGAAACCATCTTGCATCAAATCTGTCCGAACTTGCTGAAGCGGACCCGAGTCTCCATCATTCGACGAATAAACGATATCTAAAGAAAAACGAAAGAAGAAATGGAGATGATCAGCGAAATATTTCTACAAATCGCGTGCACTTTGCATTGCGCAAAGTGGCAAAGTTTAAGTCCAACGGCGATCGTGTTGTAAGGCGGCGCAGAGAAAGTAATATCAGGCGAGATATCAGCGTCACTAGTGATGGCTTGAACGACAAACGTGATTGGCTGAAGGAGCGATCACGTGACCGGTTACAAGACCAATCGCGTCGGATGTCACGTGAGCAAACCTTTCCCTCGTCAATCGTTTCAAACAGTGACAAACGTAATTATGATTCGAATAGTTTTCCTTCCCAACTTTCACCAGATATCATTGCTCTTGTAACCAATCCTGGTGACTGCAAAGGAGCAGTATCTTCAGATCTGAATTTATGGAAACATCATAAGAAACGAGTTTTAAAGGAGTTAGTTCAGCAGAATTCAAAAGGGCCTGGTACTAGTGAACGGGTCTTGACCGGTAGTCAAACATACGCTAACAAGCACTGGCAGAACAACTATAGGACTGATAGAAACATTGAGGATAAATACCGTTTATTTGTTGAACACTTCAACGCTAACAACCCGCCACCCAATGAATGCGACGGAAGCAATTCTTCCTCAGCTACTCCTCCACATCAAAAAACTGAGCTCACGCCCGACAAGGACAGCAATCGAACAGGTAAGGTTCTGGCGTCGCCTGGATCAGAATTTCTGATTACTCAAGTTCAGTTGAATTGCTCTTCAGAATCGGATACCATCGAAGCGGAACGGCTGAGGACCGCGTGTAATAGTTTGATTGGAAACAGAATGAAAAACAAAATTGGAATCGGTGCAAGAGACCAAATTCGGATTCAGGCTAACGACGCATTTTGGTACAAAAACGGAACCCTTGCGGAGAAGAAAGGTTGCTCTCTGGTGTTTGCAGCTGCGCCCTGCCGCGAGGTGCTTGATTGTACACTGCCTCCATTTATGAAAGATGGCCAGAGGCCCATGTCTGCTATTGATGAGATGATTGAATTTAATTCGCTCGATAACTTTGTGCACAAGCCGACTGTTGCTGATGATGGAATAATGGCAACTAATGGAGTGGCGGCAACTAATGGAGTAGTGGCTAATAATGGAGTAGTGGCTACTAATGGAGTAGTGGCTAGTAATGGAGTAGTGGCTACTAATAGAGTAGTGGCTAGTAATGGAGTAGTGGCTAATAATGGAGTTGTGGCAACTAATGGAGTAGTGGCTACTAAAGGAGCTAATGGAGTAGTGGCTACTAATGGAGTAGCGGCTACTAATGGAGTAGTGGCAACTAGTGGAGTAGAGGCTACTAATGGAGTAACGGTTACTAATGGAGTAGTGGTAACTAATGGAGTAGCGGCTACTAATGGAGTAATGGCTACCAATGGAGTAGTGGCAACTACTGGAGTAGTGGCTACTAATGGAATAGTGGCAACTATTGGAGTAGCGGCTACTAATGGAGTAGTGATAGCTAATGGAGTAGTGATAGCTAATGGAGTAGAGGCAACTAATGGAGTAGCGACAACTAATGGAATAGCGATAACTAATGGATTAGTTGTGACACAACGGTATCGACTGATACGTATCGACGACTCTGACAGTTTAGGCGAGGGGTTCTCGAGGTCTGATCTGCGGACAGGGCACAGAGCGGAGTTGAAGGGTTGCGGGTGTGCTTCGAATACAGCGCATGTTTGACACCAATTCGTTCCATTATTTGATGGGTGGTAAAAAAAAGCATAGCATCTCACTTTTTAGACACTCTGTCACGTGAACCAGATGGTACTGTGGCATTATATCTTTTGAGTCCTCTTCCCGGAAGATCTTCCTGGAATTCGCCTCCGAAGATGCTATGCATTATATTCTAGCGTTCAGCGTCAGCGTCTTTTAGAAACATGCTCATTCCCGCTAGCCTCTTATGGTCGTCATAATTATACAATATAGGTGGTTAATGGGTATGCGTGTAGAAAGACAACTGGAACTAAGTAGTGTGAGTGTACGCATGCTAATGAAAGCTCTGTCTTCTGGAAATACACATGTTCCCGGAAGAGAGCACGGAAGATGTAATGTACCTTTAGAGCATGCCTGGATGTATTGGGAGAATGTTTTGAGAATACACCGCAGGCATGATTGTGCCTGGTTGTACTTGGATCAGTCATTATTATGCCTGGTTGTACTTAGATCAGTCATTATTGTGCCTGGTTGTACTTGGATCAGTCATTATTGTGCCTGGTTGTACTTGGATCAGTCATTATTGTGCCAGGTTGTACTTGGATCAGTCATTATTGTGCCTGGTTGTACTTGGATCAGTCATTATTGTGCCTGGTTGTACTTGGATCAGTCATTATTG
>JAQIWG010002191.1:0-21242 GCA_034695025.1 Chamaedrilus cognettii | reverse complement strand
AGTGATACCAAAAGTTGAGGAAAGTCGTGTGAGCAGGATGCTGTGGTCTATTGTGTCGAAGGCGGCAGAGAGGTCAAAAAGAACAAGAGCGGATAGTTTATGTTGGTTGATAGCGAGTAAAAGATCACTTTGTATGTGGAGAAGAGCAGTTTCTGGAAGTGCTATGAAATTTTCTATAGGCGGGCTGAAAAAAGAAAATAGAAGGAAATGATTGTAGGTGAAATGTGATTCGAGTATGAAAAATTATTCGTTCAAGAATTTTAAATATGAAGATGATGTTGGAGATGGGACGGTAGCTGGCGAGATCATCATACGGAAGAGAGTATTTTGTCAGAAGAGTTCTGACCATTGACTTTTTAAGGGGAGTGGGAAAATTACCTTCAGAAAGTGGCAGGTTAATTAAAGTAGTTTTTGGGAGAAGCAGGGAATCGATGCAGGATTTTAGAAGTTTGGTTGGGATGAGATCAAGGGAACAGGTTGCATTTAAGGAAGACAAAATGGCCTTACGGACTTCATCGGTGGTGGCTGGCAAAAAATGCGAAAGGGGAGGGGGACTGTTGGAGGGGGAGGATTGAGGTTTTGAAAGGAGGCAGGTGTGAGTGGAGTAAACTGCGTACATATATTAGTAATTTTGCTATCAAAGAATTGGAGAGAGGAGGATGCAAGGGATGGAGGAGAAATGGAGTTGGGAAGATTAGGAGGGGTCTTGCGGCAGAGAAGATTGTCAAGAGCTGACCAAAGCTTGCGGGGTTGTTGGCTGCGGGTTGATATTAATTGTCTAATAAGTAGCGTCTTAATAAGTAGGAACGACGAGCAGCTGGTATAAGTTTTGATACTATTTTTTCTTGTTTCTTAAAATTCGCTTCATTAAGGTGGTTCTATCTCTTCTAAAAATTGTCTCGAGCTTTGATCGGGTACACTTTTCTTTTTTTATTTCTTGTGTAATAAAGGGTTTGTGAGGACGCGCAAGGCAGGATGTGATTTTTTGTGGCGCATGTTTATCAAGAAGAGAGGTCAGGGTAGATACAAACTGGTCAATGTTGGTGTCCAAGGTGGATTCAGGTGCAGAGTTACACAATTTCCAATATATGTTTTCAGAAAATATTGACCGGTAACGTGGGAGAACAATTTTTTTTAATGTGAGGGGTAAAAACCAACTTCTAACCACTGCGCCTGCATAACTGAGCCATCCCTGAACGAATTTGGACCATTTTGTCACAGAACATGCGTCATGTGCCCAGATTGTTCAAGTTTGCTTGAATTTGTGAAAAAGTGAAAGGTACCCTTGGGGGCCCCCCGCCCAATTTTTTTATATTGTGAAATCTGGCTCTATCCATGCTGCTGTTATGTACGCCAATTACAGCAGTTTATGTTTTAGAAGTTATTTCAAGTGAACGGAATACCAAGAAGTGGAACTCTAAACCAGAAATATAAAAAAAATTATTTGGGGGTCCGGGGGAGCCGATCTCACCACTTTACCAAGAATCGCTATAACGTTTTTAATTTTCATCCGATTTGCATCATTGTGCAGCAGAAAGCTGGATTCACTCGGGGCTATAAAATGTTCAATATATGTTTTCAGAAAATATTGACAGGTAACGTGGAAGAAAGAATTTTTTTAAGTGTGGCGGCGCAAAAAGCCATTTTTACCCATTGCGTCAGAATAACTCAGCCACGACTGAACGGATTTGGACCATTTTTCACAGAAAATGCGTCCTGTGTCCGGATTGTTTGATTTCGCTTGAATTTGTAAAAAAAATTGCACAATGACCCCGGGGTCCACCCCCCATTAAAAAAAATTGGAATCTATCCTTGAGACGAGACTGCTATGTACACCATTTACAACTGTTTAAGTTTTGAAAGATCTTTCAAGTGAAAGGCAGTACTTTAAACTAGAAATATTTCAATAAATTTCAAGGGCGCGGGGGGATCTGATCTCACCACTTTCACAAGAATCACTATATCGTTTTTTATTTCCATCCGATATGCATAATTTTTGAAGAAGAGAGCTGAATTTGCTGGGGGATACAAATATCCAATATGTGTTTTCAGAAAATATTGACAGATAACGTGAAAGAAGGATTTATTTTTGATGTAGGGGTGGGAAACCTATTTTCAGTCATTGCGCTAGCATAACTCAGCAACCACTGAACGGATTTTGAACATTTTTCAGGGAACACACTTCCTAAGCCCGGATTTTTCAAATTCTCTTGCATTTGTCAAAAAGTCAACGGTTCCCCGGGGGGGGGGGGCCGCTGCATTTTTGAAATTAGTGAAATTTTACTCTATCCTAGCGACATTTATATAGGCTAATGACAACACTTGAAGTTTGAACAGATATTTTAAGTGAATCGCAGAATTTAGAGGAGAAATCTGTTCCAAAAATGTTAAGGGGCCGGGGTAAGACGGCCCCAATACTTTTAAAAGAATCCTTATAATTTTTACAAGAATCCTTATAAATTTTACAATTTTAATCTGATTGACAATGTGTATGCAGCAAAGAGTTGTATTTACTCGGAGCTATACAATGTTCGATACATGTCGTAACAAAATATTTACAAGTAATGTGGAAGAATGATTTTAGCAGAATTTCGAAGTAAAAACAATATTAAACCATTGCGCAATATTAACTCCGCCATAACTGAACGGATTTGGATCATTTTTATAGTGTTTGACCTGGGTTTTTGAAAAATGGGTACCCCCCTGCTTCAAAGTTTAAAAAAAATTGCTACGCGTGGCAATGCGCGCATGCCGTTAATGCACGGGTACTGTGCTACCGTCTAGTTTTTCAATTGCAATGAATTGCTGAATTTTCTGTACTATAGCTTATTTCTGTGCTTGCAATCAATCCTGTGCCATTTGTGACACGAGAAATTGGGTCGTGTCGGCCCAATTTTTTGATACTGTTTTATTTTTATTTCGCATCATGTCACCTTATTCACTTTCTGTATTTAGTTTTTCTCTATTCGTGTTGATTGCTACCATTGATTTGGTGAACAAAGTCTATATAATTCAGTGATGCGAGTGCTGGGTATTTATCCCTAGATTTGGTGATATTTTGGTGATTGAGTGATATGATTTTAAAGCAATTCCCAGATATCTGGGGATATTTTTTTATAAAACGACGCATTTTATAATGGGAGCTGAGTATATTTTTGTTCAAAAATGCAACCCAGGAATATTTTTGGCCGAGATACCCAGAATCTAGGGATATTTCATTTTGGTTCCATGGTATCACTGATATTATTGCCCATGTTTTAGCGCCAAGCAATCTGGTGCTGGGTCTGTGCGTGGGCTGCGCCCTGCTCGTCCTGCTCTGCCTACTCGGCTGGCTGTGGAAGGCGTGCGTGGCGAGACGCCGCCGCCGCGTCGCCTCCAAGCTCGGCGGGGCGACGGGGGCGAGCGGAGGCAAGCCTTCCATCAGGACGGGCAGCGCAGATCTAAAGGCCGCTCAGCTGGTCGGAGGGGGACTCAAGGAAAAGGCAAGCGTGCTCAGTGTTGTTGTTTGAATTTTCCTTATTTGTTTCGGTTTTTTTAATTATAATTTTAATATTGTATTTTTTTAAATCATTCTTTCTTATTCGTTAATTAATATTTACTTTTTAAATTTTTATACATAGTTAATAAGCGATACAGTAAAATAATGAAATAGATCGTTAAACCTTTTTATGCATTGGTTTGTACGTGTATTTTTATGAATGGTTTTTTGATGCAAAAAATTAATAAAATTCTAATTAATAGTACTTGTGTGCATCAGATTCAGCCAGAGCTGGAGAACCTCGGACTGAGTCTGGGAGACAGTGACGACGCGGACAGCACGAGGTCCGACGGACATCTCGGACGTCTCCAGTTCTCTCTTGACTACGACTTCAACAAGGGAGAGGTGCGCAGGCCTGGGGAATAATAGTAATAAATGGAAGTTTAAGGACCGAGTGTAATTACGAAGACTATCAAAGTCCGGTTCTACGCCGAGGGCCACACACAGACCGCTCCCCCTCTTTAGTCTCCTTTTATGACTTGCCCGGTGGGCTCTGGGCTGCAAGCCAATTTTTGGTTTCTGGCTTACAGGGAGTCAGGCTTGAGGAGCGGCTGGGGAAAATCCTTGAACCTGGAGGTCGACTAAAATGAATATGGCATGGTCGTTGAATCTCCACGTCTTATATAAACTGTTTTAAAAAAGACTATCGAATGCCGAATGTAGTTTTCGGCCAAATAACTTTCCATGGTGACCCAATGGCAATTTGACTGGCAAGAATCGCCTAGAAAATGAACAATAACTTAAGAATGGCTTCACAAATATCCATCAGCACCCCCCCAGTGGCGAATTGTAAAATGGATGGAAAAAGTTTCTGTGAGTCACCCCCCCCCCCCCCCGTTTAGTCGTGATGCCAAAAATTGTGGCGTTATGGTGACGTCCTCAGTTTAAAATTCCTGCAGGTGACGTGACCTAGTTGACCCCGTGTCTGTCTGCTCGGCGCAGCTTTCGGTGGGAGTGCTCCAGGCGGCGGACCTGCCCGGCATGGACATCTCCGGGACCTCGGACCCCTATGTGAAGGTCTACCTGCTGCCAGACAAGAAAAGAAAGTTTGAGACGAAGGTTCATCGCAAGACTCTCAACCCCATCTTTGACGAGACCTTCATCTTCAAGGTCAACATTCTTGGATAGTTGTAGAATGCATTTGAAGATTTTAGACAGCTTGGTTGAAGTTATAAATTTACATTGAATTTGTGGATCGGTTGTTGCCAGTTCATGTGAGAAGGATCTTCAACTTCAGTTTTACAGCATGATAAAAACATACTCTCTGATCTGTTATATTTTTTATTTTTTTATTGATCGGAACAATTATTTTTTTGTGGAAGATAACCAGGCAAGCATTCTGTTAAGTGCACTGCAGTGATTACACAATGATGGCTCTGCCTCTGCTCTTTGGATGGATACCGGAAGATCCCCTCAAAGATTTGCTGTTACTCGCGTAGGGGATATCTGTTCTTTAACTGTTAACAGAACACAATAGCACGGGGTATATCAGTTTATTAATATTGTACCCGATGCATATCTAAAGTAACATTTAAGTTTTTTTGGCTTCATGTTTTGTTGCTTATACACTGCATATATCTTAGAGATGTGTAGTGTACAAGTAGCAAGAAATAATGCGATCATAATCTTATTTATTCTAAGTCATATCCGAGTAGTCTGAAGTATCCTAAACGTTAATACAAACCAAAATTTAAAGCATATTTGGCTCAACATGAAAAACGCGAAATGATCACAATAGAATTGCATTGCTGCTATATATATTTTGTAACTTGAGCACAGGTTAATTCATAAGTTCCGTTGCTTCATTTAGCCTAATTCTTAACTTTTAAATTTGAAAATGCGTAAAATTTATGATTTTACTAAAGTAGACCTTCTTAAATTTATCCTGTGGGTTGTTTCTTCTTTCAGATTCCCTACTCGGAGCTCGCCGCCAAGACGCTGGTCTTTTCCGTGTACGACTTTGACCGCTTCTCAAAGCACGACCAGATTGGTCAGATCCAGGTCGCGCTCAACTCGGTGGATCTGGGTCAGGTCGTGCAGGAATGGCGTGATCTACATTGCCCCGAGGCTGACTCAGAGAGGGTATTTACAACAATTTAAAATTATTTTTCATCATCGTCATTGCTTCACAAACTGTATACAGAAGCAGCAGACAAACAATAACTGACATTATTCCTGAGGCAATGAAGGCAGGCAGTGAGGGAACCGAGTGCCCTGAGGCATATCAGCGAAAAACCGTAGACAGGCGTCCGTGGCTGCTAGACTACTGCTTTCAAAATATCATCAAAGTAATACTTAATTATCTTAATCTTTTATTTGCCATTGATACCAGTTTATAGAACAACATCATAAAATAAATCCATGAACAGATGGTGTCCAAAGCGTAACTAAGTTATTGCAGAATGCCTACTTTAAGGCAACAAATATTTATTTGCTGTTCGCAGGACAAACGCCTGAGGAAAATCTAAGTTTAACTGTTAATAGGACAATTGTATTTTTGCTTCATGTTATTTTTGCGGCTTTGCCTGTCAGAAATTTTACTGCACTTAATTTTTGCTTTTTTTAGGACTTCCCATTGTAATAGCTTCTGCAGCTTTATTTGCTGCATGTAATTTTTGCGAGTCTCCCGATTCGTTAAATTAGCAAAAATTACATGCACTCGAAAATTTCATGTTTTTTAGTATTTCAAACGTTAATTCAAACCAAACTTTAAAGCACTTTTGGTTCAATATGAAAAACGTGAAATTACCACAATAGAATTGCAATGCTGCTATATAACTTGCGGACAAGTTAATTCATAAGTTCCGTTGCTTCATTTGGTGTAATTCTAAATGTTTTAAATTGAAAAATGCATTAAATTTAAGATTTTACTAAAGTAGACCTTCTTAAATTAAATTGTTGACAGGACAATCGCCTTGGGGACATCTGTTTCTCGCTGCGCTACGTGCCGACTGCTGGAAAACTGACGGTCGTCATTCTGGAGGCAAAGAATCTCAAGAAAATGGACGTGGGAGGACTCTCCGGTAGGCATCCTGTCAAATTGTGTTCAGAGAAAATCAGTCAATTATACTGCAGAATGCAGTAAGATGGATCATGGAATACATTCGCATTAAGATAGATCATCGAATTCGTGACTCGTTGGATCCTTTCATCTGAAAAAGATAATGTTGTACGAAATTAACTCATAATTTATAAAGTATGGAATGCAATTTTATGGACCACGAAGGATTTTGTGAACGTAGCTTCATTCTTCTTTATCGCGTTCGTTTAATGCCGGTTTTCTTTTATTCCCTTTCATTCTCAAGCCGTCAAGCCATCGCCAATAAAAAGAACTTGTTTTCACGAATTTCTACTTCCGCCTATGCATCTGTTCGCATTTGATAAAACAATTTGACTTCTATGTTTTATTTTGTAACTTCATTGTCTTCACGATCGCAGCTACACGCCAGCGGAGGTGTAGCATCTGCCGCGGTGATGAGGACGAGACACGCGTGGGGAAAGTTCAGAGAACTCTCACCAATTCTAACTGGAAAGCATATATCGCTGAAACTGAAAGGAAGGGTATATGAAGCACGTGTAAGAAGCGCTATGATTATATGGCATTGAGACACGGGCAATAAAGGCCGATCAAGAGGCCCGGTTCGAGCGGACAGAGATGAGAATGGTGAGATGGATGAGCGGGGTGTCATTGAGAGAGAGGAAGTACGGTGCCAATTTGAGAGCTAGAATCGGGTTGGAGGCTGCGGGGGAGGTGGTCAGAAGAAACTGACTGAGATGGTTGGGGCATGTTTAGAGAAAGGAACCGGTTGATTGCGTACGGAAATGTATAGATTGTGAGGTAGCTGGGAAATGACGCGTAGGGAGACCGGAAACGACGTGGCTAAGCCTGACAGAGAAGGATATGAAAGCAAGAAAATTACGACGTGAGGATACGACAGATAGAAAAAAGTTGAGGGCGGGTGGTCATTGCTGCAAATGGCCTACCCCTGCGTAAACAGGGAATGCGGCCACAAAACGCGAGTGTGTGTGTGTGTTGTCTTCATGATTGCGTTGCGTTAATGCCAGGCGTATCAGAAGCCGCGCCCACTGTAATTACTGTAATCACGGATCGCACACCTGGGCAAACGAGCTTCACCTGAGAGTTAGGGTCTCTTTCAACCATGCATATTTTGCATGCAATTGTGCATGCAACCATGTTAAGGCGGAAGGACGACCGTTGTCATGACAAGGATTTCCTTAACTTTGTTTTATGCACGGCTTGTTCCTTAACTGGGACACTGGGTTTCATACACAGACTGCCTGAAACCCTGTTAAGGACATTTAACATTGTAATTTTCTTAACATGGTTGCATGAAATTTTTTTTTGCAAAATTGCATGCAAACTTGCATGTGAAATATGCATGATTTAAAGAGACGCTTAGACCCGGTCAATCTCAGTCGAGCCGTGCAGCTTTGCGATTAACGGGAACGGCTAGTTAGTTTCCAAATGTACGCAGGTGACTGTGGGGATACAGATTTTTTTCCTGGGAGGCGAGGTAATTGCTGTATTTTTCCATAATATTAGGCTAGGCCTAGATGTAACATTAAGGACAGTCTCACAACCATCATCGAACGTTAGGGGTTAAATTACGAAAGAATTAATTTCTAGGCTTGGGCAATCGCCCCTGACAAATGGTCTCAAATATCGGACGTCCCTTAAAAAACAGACGTCCGCAACCATAGTTACTGGCGGTTGATCGTATGACCGTGCCTCGCGAGGTCCCCGATGTCGTCCGTGGATGCCGAAACGTACTCTAAACTCATTATTATTATTATTATTCACCTGACCTGCTGCCCCCTCCCCGAAAACATCCAGGTGGGCCCCTTTCCCTCCCAGAGCTATAATTTTTTCCTCTTAAAACAAACTCACGAGCGGGGAGGCGGAGAAGGGGAGGGGGTTCTGACAGACTTTCTTCCCCAAACATTTTGCATACCTTCCATATCCTACTTAGCCCTCCAGTGGGCCTTCCAGAAAAATGTTTTTAAAGCATATTTACATTACTTTTTTAGATTTCTTTTACGTCAAATTATTATGACACTTTTTCTATGTCAAATTTATACTTTTCCGCTCAGTGGGCAGAGCCATGGGCCTTCCGCGACCGAGGGGTGCTGGGAGCCCTAACACCGGCACTGCATTGCCCTGTTTCAGATCCGTACGTGAAGCTGTGTCTGGTGATGAACGGGAAGCGCCTCAAGAAGAAGAAGACGACCGTGAGAAAGTGTACGCTCAACCCGTACTTCAACGAATCCTTCTCCTTCGAGGTCCCATTTGAACAGATTCAGGTAATGCATCGCTAAAAAATTTTTGTCATATTTATTCTTGATAATAAAGATTTTTTTTCGTACTCATTTTTGACTTTAAGCAGATTCAGGTAAATGGTGATGTACCTTTCACAAACTTAGCGATAGTGTGTGTATTTCTCACATCCATCCATGACGACACTGGATATCTTAATTCACATTTGTGTATGTTTGCTGCAATGCAATTCTGAAATAGATTTTAGATAACGTTATATGCAAAAGTTTAATACAAGAGTGATACCAATGAAAATTTCTATATTGACACAAAAAACAACTTATATAGATAGTGATGCATCATATAATATTGGTAACATATGCATTTTTTCTTCATCTTGAACCAATTGGGTGCGTTTCTCAGTTGTTGCCAACAAATGTTGTAACAGTCTGTTTTTAGATGATTGACACGTAGTAGTCTGCGTGACTAACTGTCAAGTATTCTATCAAAAATAGACCTGCTAACACAACTACACTGTATATGGTCCGGACTGTGTGTGCTATTTGCAAAAGTTGTCACTGATCAGTCATCATAAAAGTGGTAAACGAAAATTCTATCAAAAATTGATGTTCTTACACCACCATAAGGTCAGATTATTCTATCAAAAATTGACCTACTAACGTTCAGGGGCCTGTTACTCGAAACTTCTTAAGCAAATTTTAGTCTTAAGAAGTTCTTAAGAAAATCTTAAGCAAATTTTAGTCTTAGTTGTTTTAAACTCCGCACCGCCACGGCGCCACTCCCAATAATTCGAACGATGACGTCACGGTGGTCGGCGGTTGGATTTAATTTTTTTTCAATCGTTTTTAGGATTAGGTTTAGGCTTAAATTGACGAAAATTCTGAGAAACAGGCCCCAGATCTCCAAACACTGTGCGCCATGTGCAGAACTTGTCACTGATCATCACGGTCGTCGACTACATAGTTTACACTTCTGTCAAACATTGCTCTAGCGGTCAGATCTCCTAGCACCGTGTGCTACACGTATGTGCAGAAGTTGTTACTGATCATGCAGGTGGTTACCTACAAGTCTATAAAAAATTGACGAACTAACGCAGCCATGACGCATGATGGCGGCGTTACTAACTACGATGAGCTCTGTGTGCCATGTGCAGAAGTTGTCACCGATCGCTGCGGCGGTTGACTAAAACTCTATCAAACATTGCCATAACGGTCAGATCTCCTAACACTGTGTGCCATGTGGCGCGTGCAGAAGTTGTCACTGATCATCACGGTCGTCGACTACGACCGCATCGGTTCCTCGGAGCCGATAGGGCGCGTCGTGCTCGGCTGCCAGTCCTCGGGCACGGAGCTGCGCCACTGGAGCGACATGCTCGCTAACCCGCGCCGTCCCATCGCGCAGTGGCACACGCTCCAGGAGATGCCAGAGCTCGCCGGGGCCGCGGGGGGGGCGGGGGCGGCAGGGAGCAGCCCCGAGCCGAGAGGGTAGTGGACGGAGGGGAGCCGGAGAGCGAGAGATGGAGGGGGGGAAGAACTATTATGTTTGTGAGAGGAGGTGTGGCGTGGGGAAGGAAGTGGGCAGAGGTATTGTATTTGTGATAGGAGGTGTAGCGTGAAGAGAGGAGAGGGCGGAAATATTGTAGTTATATGAGGTGGCGTAGTGTGGAGGAGGGGATGAAGATATTGAATTTGTAGGAGAAGCTGTAGTGTAGAGACAGGAGGAGATGAGGGTATTTGATCTATAAGAGAAGATGTGGTGCAAAAAAGGAGAGAGTGGTTTCAGTGCTGTCTTGGCCTAGTTGGGGAAGCTGAAGCGATATTTCTTCAGTGTTTGAGCGGGGACCAAGAGAACAAAACGGAGCGGGGGCAACTCGAAGGTATTGGGCCGTCACAATGATTGTCGATTAAAACACAATAGGGGGCTTATCGAACGCCCATTGGTCCACAATGTCGTGTTAGTCGTTGCGGGAGAGTTGAGAGAGGTGCGGAAGGCAGACTGTAGTCCAGAGTAGGAAGGTGTGGAAAAGGCTGGTATTTGAGGGCCAAGAGATAAAGAGAAAGTATGAGACAAAGTGATAGCGGCAAGGTCAAGAGAAAAGTCAGAAAGTATAGTCAGAGAGGTGTGAGACTTTTGATAGTGAGAAAACAAGAGTGTAAAGGGAAGAGTCAGGAAGCTGAGTAGGAGATTAAAGTGGGAACAAGAGGTGTAAAGCTACTAAAGTGACAATAGTGTTCAGATTGAGGAACAAGTGAAGATTTGAAGAATCAATGAGAAATGAAGAGGAGCAGAGGCCTAGCGTTGAAAATGCAAACGAGTAGAGAAACCGATAAAGAAATATACAAAGACTGAGGAAAATCAGGAGGGTGCGGGAAATATGCAGTGTTTACAAGACAAAAAGTTAAATGGAAGGAAAACATTTATAATTTTACATGCTATCTCAGTTCAAAATATTTGAAGAACTAACATTGGATTATCGCATAAACATGGCAGGTAGGCATCTGTCGTGATGGCCAGATGGGCAGATATGTGATGGCTAGAGGAAGCTATTGGGGTGTTTATGCAAGAGGTTTGCGGTTATCAAAGGAGTGTGAATTTTGAGTGAGAAGAGTAGAGAGTAGTGATAAATTGAGGGTATCAGTGGTATTAATGAGGCCGACAGGAATTGTGTTATCATTGTGTTTGTGGTAATAATTCAATAATTGATAGTTATCTCTCGTTACACAAATATCTCTCATTCAGTGACAAGCTATTTTCTGTTTAACACCTAGATATTCTGCTTACTCAACTGTATCAAATAAACAACTATATTCTGTATACACACATATTGTATTCCGTATACCCGTTTATCCTATTTATTGTGACTATTGCGTATCGTGATTTCTAGACTAATTAAATATATTATTTTACAATTGTGTTATAATTGTGACATTAAATATATTATCAGCGTTGTACTTGCTCGTTAATGTATTAAATTAAACGTTCACTATTATATAATCAACATTATCGTCTCTAACATTTTTATCATTAACTAGCAATGGAAAATTATTTTAATTTATTGACAGGCGATAAGCCTGATATTTGTGCTTTTTGAAAATCCACTGCAGGCACTTTGATTCGTTATTATTGTAGTCCTATTTGTGTCATTTGAATTTATCCAGAAACCAACCTTTTAGCAAATGGAAAACATAAAAGCACAAAACGGTACTGATTTATGAAGGTATTCCGAGAAATTTTCAATCTACTAGAACGTTATAGACATTACAGTGTTGAAGTCATTGTGGAGTCCAGAAAATTCACTTTGCTTCGTCTTTGCTATTCAAAATCTATTGTTAATATTATGCGATTTATTATCTTATTTCTACTGCTAATATTGAAAAGAATGAACACGTTCTAAATCTTTGCATATCGGCACTGTAACTAATTGCTGCATACAGATTGTCCATTAGTTGTTACGCTTGAAGTAGGGGTATATAATTCTATATATAGTAATTTTAACCAAGAGCGTTTAAGCTAATCAAATTTCTAAATTCTCTCCTCTGAGAAATGTACATTTTGTACATAGAGCCTAATTAACTAATTTCTGTTATTTTATACAGCTTGGACTAAAACAATGTAACAGCGTGACATTACTGTTTGTCTCTATCAAGTATCCGACTTTTAATAACAATTGTCTTATAAGCTCCATATAATATAATATTTTAGGCATCAATTGCATCTTAGGCCTGAGCAAATTTGAGTGTAATATTTTATTGTTGTTGTCAAATTTATTGCGAGAAGCTTATTTTTTGTCCACACGTCCCTGACGGTTTGAGGTTGTAAGGCCTCCTTACCACGATGCATATTTTGTATGCAATTTTACATGCAATTTTGTATGAAATTATGCATGCAACCATGTTAAGAAAATTACAATGTAAAATGTCCATAACTGGGTTTCATGCAAGCCGTGCATGAAACCCAGTTAAGGAACAAGCCGTGCATGAAACCCAGTTAGGGAAATCGTTGTCATGACAACGGTCGTCCGTCCGCCTTAACACGGTTGCATGCAAAATTGCATGCAAATTGTATGCAAAATATGCATGGTTGAAAGAGGCAATGAAGATGAATATTTTTGTGATTGTTGATGATTGTCTGTGCACACATCACCGTGATATCATATCCATCAGCGTACAATATACTGTATTTAGCGCAAAGTATTCGTAATGTGTATCATAATTACTAGCGCGCTTGTTTTCATTCATCGCTTTGAGTGGTATGCTGACATGCATTTTACTGCATATATGCATTCTGAAGGCAACTAACATTATAATTTGAAATTATTTATTTTGGCGTACTTGGTACCGCAGTCGGCCTAAGCCAATGCTAAGTTATGTATATAAATTCAAGATATTGAATTTATTTATGCATATTGCATGACCGTTAAGGAGCCTATTGTTTGTTGTCCAGTGATTTCAGATGTTGGTGAAACAGCCTAATTCAAAAGTGGAATATTGGCTTAAGACTAAACTACTAGGTTACTTTTAAATATAATCACACTATAACTGTCGTACCCTTAATAAATAATACTTCTTAATAGTTAATACTTTTACAGCCTACTAAAATCATGGAAACTTTTCCGATTACAAACCTATGTGCCAGGTGTTTGAATAACAGTGATTGATCAAATTCACTAATTTATGTTGGTAGTTGACTGAATGCTCGCTTGGCAGCAAATATATCTACTTCAACATTTTAACTTAATTTCACCCATTGTCTCGATTTTCACGATTTTTATTCTTTTATTCGATCAATAGATTTTGTAAAATAATAATTCTTTCATTGTGGCCACGACTGAACATATTTTTGTTTAGTTTCCTTGTCACGCACGCTTTGACGGTTATCCTCTTTCGACCCGTTGCGAATTTTTTTCAAAAATTATGAATAACCCGATACGTTGCGTATTCCTTTGCATTGCTTACTGTTTTTAAATGCTGTCAGTTCAAACTGTGCTAACTACAGTATATTTTGCACGATGTTGCGGTACTGAGACAACTCACCACACGACAAGAAAATGCGCGACAATTAAACATAGTCGATTCAACCAATGGCGGTATCAACCGGACGGTCGACTGACTACTACGACAATTATAAAGCTTCAGCTAATAATTATTCATTCTTAGTTAGTATATATCCAGCAAGAAAATCTTTTAAAATTAAAGAGAT
The DNA here is from genome assembly GCA_034695025.1 of Chamaedrilus cognettii. Classification (NCBI taxonomy): domain Eukaryota; kingdom Metazoa; phylum Annelida; class Clitellata; order Enchytraeida; family Enchytraeidae; genus Chamaedrilus; species Chamaedrilus cognettii. The sequence continues at coordinate 7,209 of JAQIWG010002191.1, read as the reverse complement.
TTAGCACTGAATTCCGTCGGTTAATTCGTCAATGGTTAGTTGTCGCCATGTGGATGCGTCGGTGTGATGGCGAATTTGCCAACAGTCGTCGCGTGGTGAATTGTCATACGGTGAATAGTCATCAAATCTGAACGCTCTGTTCGTTTAACAGGACTCTATATTTAAAAAAATATTTGAATATAATATTTATTCGGTGAGTAGTCGCCGAATCAAAATGCTTTTTCAGTTTAACTAAACTTGATATTTTTGGAAGATACTGTTGCTATTATTTTTATGCCAAACGATATTGTTTAATTTTATTTTCATGCCATTGGTAAGAAATTCAAATTGCATTTATAACTTGAGCCTACACTTGAATGAAGAACTTTCACTATGCGATTCCAGTATAAGCCCTATGTTGTGATATGTTACAAAAGTAGATGTGATCATATTTTAAATTGACCAATTATTAAAATTGCTACTTTAAAATAACTGTATATACGAATAAAAAATTTCAAAATTTTGCAACGTTTCAAGTTATTGCATTCAGTGACATTTTACTTCTCAAAATAGTTTCAGTTTCAGTTTCATTTCAGTTCGAGCTCCGTAGTTTCAGTTACAGTTCCAGTTCTCAAATAGTTTCAGTTTCAGTTACAGTTTCAGTTCTCAAATAGTTTCAATTTCAGTTTTTCAAATAGTTTCAGGGTTTCAGTTCGCAAATAGTGTCAGTCTCAGTTCTTAAATTAGCTTCAGTTTCAGTTCTCAAATAATTTTAATTTTAGTTTTTCATATAGTTTCAGCCTCAGATTTCAAATAGTTTCAGTTTCAGTTCTCAAATCCATTTCAATATCCATTCGTTGACAATATTCAGTCGATTCCATTTCGCACCAAACAACTTTACGACCCCGACATAACTTCAGTGATTTAGATTTGAACTGCGCATTGCGTGTAGCCTCCGTCGAGTTTTTCTTGAGTGCACTTCTTTTGCCTTGCTCTTTTTCTTTTTCGTAGCTTCATAGGGCGCATAAGCATGAAACCATGGCTGATGACTAACGAGATCGTTAGAATTTTCCAGTTTTTTTGCAGAAATTACACCGAAAGCGAAAATACACTTCAGCATAATAAATGATTTAGTTTGAACTTCCTTTTCTGCATTTTGAAAATAAAGTTTGTAGGCTAGCAACGACCGTTCCAACTTGCGCAACGTTTAGCTTATGGTAGTGCAAAGTTCAAAGTCAGTTACAAAAAGGTCTTAAAATTACAATACGTTGTACAATTTAAGTTCTGAAATTAGTTCCAGTTTCAGTTTTATTTCAGTTCTTGATTTGGCACTTCAGTTTCATTTCAGTTATCATTCTTAAAATAGTTTCAGTTTCAGTTATCGTTAGCAGAAAGGTATTAGCTTCAGTTTCAGTTACAGTTTTCGTTAACTGATATATTACTGATTACATCGTGCAGTGGAACATCAAAGTATCGTACTTTAAATTTTGAAGGTCATAATTCCCGTACTTTGAGCCAATCAGCAGTATTTCACTTCGGCCCAATTACTTTAGTCTTGACTTTGGTGCAATCAATTTAGTCTCGTTTGCATCCACTTTTTCGACATAACACATCTTCAAAACTATCAGGAGTAAAATTATTCATTTGAAAATGAAAGATATATATTAGTTAATAATAAATGATATTTCAGATTCTGGTAGTCAGAATCGATGAAATTAATAACCAACTGAAATTTACAATATAACCATTTGTACGATTATAACATCAATGGCAATATAAGATACTGAATGATCGGATATAAGACAATGAAAAAGACCTATGATGCATCAGTGTACTATAATAAGCTTGCAGATTCCAGACGATGGTCCCTAGAATCGGAACGATCGTTCATAAGTTCATAATCCTTCGATCAGAGACGATCGTCTGTAGGTCCTTGAACAATAAGTCTCCAATTGAGTGGCGAGACTGGAGATTTAGTCGCCATCAAAATATCTTCAACAGCTCTGAATGTACTAAATTAGAGCTTGACAGGATAAATTATCCTAAACATTCACATAAATTTTCAGGTCCAGGGTTATGTCAAAAGTATTAACCACTCACCCAATCAGGTCAAATGGCGAGTTGAAAATTACAGACCTTTCAAGATCATTCACCTCTTAAAAATGAAATTTATTTGAGCCCCACAACAAATAACTACATATATTAATTGATATGTAATTAATTTCACTTCCTTTCTGGGGCAAAAGTGAACCAACCCTTTCTCTCCATCCCCTCCGATAATCAATATTCAGTTATAGGCATTCGAAATTTAACAAGAGTTACAAGACTGACTCAATTTATGTCTTATTGCATTATGGACTAGTAAAATTGATACATCTACAGAGAAAACAAGCTTCGAAACATGCAAACTCAACGCCCTAAAAATAGAAACCTTTCTACTATAATGCACTAGCATTTAAGATTTTTGAATAGAGGCCTCCGCGTCAATCGTCTCTTTCATAAGCGGCATGATGACAAGAATGACTAAATACACAAGCACCGTCGCGACTAAAAACAGCCAGAACAACAGCCGGTCAACTACGGTCGCCATGACCTGCCAGGTCACGATGACCTGTTTTCTCTCTGCCAATGCGAGCGCCTTGGAACAGGCGGGTCCCGTGCCGCATAGCTCCTGCCGCAACGCTCGCTTCGCAGCCGTTTCGTTTTCTACCCCAAGCTCCTCTTCGCCGAGGGGAGCGGCTAGGAAGCGCTTTCGCTGCCGAAGCACGTCATCTGATGACCCGGTGACCCCCATACCCCCCGTAGACCTAGCGGTGGGTGTCTGATTTCCTTCTGCGGAATTTTTCCGAGGATGATTTGTTTTATGCACACTAAAACAGGTCTCTTGAGTGCTTTTGGAAGATTTGTGGTTCATGGCATGCCTCTCGATGCAATTGTTTGTTTTCCGAGCAGTATGATTTACCTGATTCGATTCAGTATCGTCAATTTCGTCAATTTTTATTTCTGGGTTTTTTGATGAACCCCTGCCATTGCTGCGTGGCGTTTGCAAATCGATTCGGTTTTTATTTGTACTTAGATCACTGACTTCTGCTGAAGTTAAACTATTGTTTTTTTCTACACTCAATCCCATTATACTGCCAAGTTTAAATCTGTTCTCCATTTCATATCCTATCTGCTTAAAATCCTTACAGCTTAGTGATCCGACAGAGTCCGACTTAATGCCATCCTCACTTTCCTCTCCGGACTCTTGGCCCTCAATCCATAAAGCAGGGGGTACGCCACCTTGTCCCGATTTCTTCATTATGTCTCCCATAAAATCGGAATTTTCTGAAACTGACCCGCTTCGAAGACTCCACTGATGCCATGCTTTCCAAGAGTCATTAATCCTCCCAACAGAATTACGGGCACTCGAATCGATAACAAAATGTTCTGATACGGAATTCCTTATCAAGTTATTCCTATCAAAAATTGTTTTAGAGTTCAAATTTATAGTGATGGGGTTTTCAGTCATAAACTCTTCAGTCACTGGATTCTCTTCAATAAAACTTGATTCCACCACGCCGATTCTTGAAGCTCGGAAAATTCCATGGCGTTTTCCACGCATCATCACATCATTGATGCCGCACAGCCGTAACTCAACATCCTCCAACTTTCGGCTTCTTCCCTTCTTGCAATTTTGTGAAATCCAGCTTGGATCATCCATGTCCGAGTCAAAATCATCGGAATCCGTGAATCTAACGTTATCCAAACTGCAAGAGTCCTGTTCACTTGGTGAATTGCAATAGTCAAATTTTAGCTCCGGCAACTTTTCACACTCAACTCGATTCGGTGAGTAGCAGTAGTCCGCTCCGGATATCTGAAGATGTCCACCACTGCGATTCCCAACAGAACCATTTCGACGACAGTGTAACTTTGACTCGACATCCGAGTCGAAATAAAAAGCCTTGCAGCTCCTAGTTCGCGCAATTGCTCGCGTTTCAACGCCGCCTTCACGCCTCACAGGTGTGAGACGCAAATTATCGCGCTGTGATGGCGCGATGATTTGCATTGAAAAGCCATCACCTTGATTGACGACACGGGAAACATTTACGGGCAGGGATGGAAAAAGCGTGTCAAACGAAGGAGGAAGAACAGAACGCTGCTGCGCTCTGAGATTCAAATCACTCTGAGGGCGAGGACACAAATTCCGAGATGGAGACACCAGACTCTCAAATGCTGGGGGGAGGAGTGAATCATTTAGATGAAAAGATTGCGATCGAGAGTCGCGATCAGGTGAAAGATGAAATTTTGAGGCGGAGCTGCGAAGGGTGGGTGGGGGAGGATTGTGAGAGGGGAGAGCGAGTGCGTCGAGGCAGGCGGAGCGGCGGGTGGGACGAGGGGTGGAGGGGCGGGACTCAAGGGACTGGGCGGGGTGAACGGAGCAGACATAACGAGACTCGTCTTCTTCCGGCTGAAACATGAAAATATATTGGTGTCGGTTACTGTAATTTTTATCCTAATCACTACAGTACATACATCAGCATAATTGAGTTACTGAAGATAAGTAAGTCTGCGATAACATACATAAAGAGACAATAATTAGATTTTTAAATTAACACCCTAGAGGCGCGTAATCAGTAATGGTTTTAACTTTAGCTCAAATTTAGTCTTAGTGTTCGCATCACATATATTTTCGTTGACTTTTACTTTTGTTTTACAGCAACGTCCTAGTTTTTGTGTTGATTGTTGAAGTATTTTCGTTTTCGTTAACTAAAATATATAATTAGTATTTTTGGATCTTCTCGTTTTCGTTAACGAAACCAACACTAGTTTCCAATGATGCCATTGTTTGGGATATCATATATAACTAGATTTATGGATAATTTTGTGATTTAGGAATCCACTTATCAACGCAATTCCATAGATATCTGGCTGGGGATATTTGTTATAAAGGGACTAATTCTTTAGCGGGAGCTGCGGATATTTTAGTCAAAATATATTTGCCTCGCCTCGCCTATCCCATATTCTCGATGGCCGTAGGGGCGTCATGCTCTACAGCGTTGAGGATCGTCTTCCCTTTGCCACTATCCAGGAACGACGTATGCAGGTTGTCTGTGCTCATACCAGTCCAGTCAGTTATGTTTTTCAACCAGGTTGTATGCAGTTTGCGCCTATCCCCTCTTTCCATCCACCGCCCCTTGTATGATTGTAGTCGCGAGGCTACCAGCTCTATTTGCGTATCCATAGAACTGCATTTTGCGCCTCTTCACCGTAGTCAGAAGTGGTTCGTGTTGGCCAATGATCTCCGTGATTTCTTCTCTGAAAAAGATGTTTGTGCTGTGAGCGGTATATGATACTTTGAGGATTCTTCTAAAACATCTCATTTCAAAAGCATGTTTTTTCTCTCTGTATACGTTGAGAGGGTCCACGATATTCAATCTAGGGATACTTTCATCCAAGATATTCAGTGTTTAGGGATATTCTATTGGTCCGATAGTATCATTGCTAGTTACCAGGCGGTAGTTTGCGGCGAGCGTGTCGACGTCGTGCGGCAGATGGACGAGGCGCGAGAGAAAGCGCAGCACGAGCGTGGCAAGCCAGGCGGGCGGGCGGCGCGACTTGTCCCCGCGGTTGTAACAACTGATCACCATCACCGCCATGATGACCGACACTGACGTCATCGTCATCACCGTTATCATGTAGATCCCTGTGCACAAAATTGGCACTAAAAGCTATTGGTGAATGTATATAAATAAATATCTGTTAAATACTTTCCGTTTGATTCCTTTCAAAGTTTTCTTAGAAAAATAATGATAATTTATTTGCTTGAATGGCAGGGAAATAAAGAAGGTGGTGGAGGATTTGTAGTTTAAGGATCGTGTGTAGGTACAGAGACTATTACAGTCCGGTTCTGACTTCTGAGTAAGAGAGCCGGCTCAGAACCGCTCCCTCTTCTTTAGTCGCCTTTTACGACTCGCCCGAGGAGCTCTAGGCTGAAAGCCTAATTTTTGTTCACTGGAATGCAAGGGGGTTGAGTCAAAACATGGTAATATGGTCTTTGAAACAGCTACAGTGAGTTGCTAAAATGAAAGCCACGGGACTCAAGAGTCAGGTTCAATTTTCTATTGGATGCCATTGCCGAAAATATGGCACATTAACATGTACATTAATTGATAAGTTCAGGATTAGATCTAGGTGTAAATCTTTTAAGAGAATAATCTTCTTTCGCCTATCTTGCTGCATACTACTGTGCTCACTATTGAATTGCATTCTATTTGAATTAAGGCAATAAATAGAAAAGAAGAAAACTGTTAATGAAAGCTGCAAATTTCTAATTGATTGACCAATCAGAGCGACTGACTTATAGTCAACTGACCAATCAGAGAGACTGACTTATAGTCAACTGACCAATGAGGGGGACGGACTCGGAGGTGGCTGGGACCTCCTCCGCGATGAGGAGCATGAACATGGAGAAGGTGAGGAATACGGAGAGGCCAAGGGAGATCTTTTCCCCGGACGTGCAGGGGAGCCAGAAGGTGAGCAGGGTGAGGACGGACAGCATCACGCATGGCACGATGATGTTGAACACGTAGTAGAACGTGCGTCTGAGCATGCACAACATCACATCACACTTTTAATAATTGTGACCTATGTCTGAACACGTAATAGAAAGTGCGTCTGAGCGCATACAACATCACACTTTTGAATAATTGTGACCTATGTCTGAACACGTAATAGAACGTCCGTCTGATTGCGCAGAATATCAGCGCAATTTACACAAATAGTGTTTACAGAATCGATTTACTGCTGGGGGTGCTGTGCATCATCCTAACTCATATCCAAATTTGGCTAGATTTGTGGATTTTTTTCCATTTTATATGAAAATCTGGTATTTTTAGAAAACTTGACCCTTGTTCTTTCAGTACAAACGATCCCTGTCTATTTAGATAGATATATATACATAAAATACACATACACATCACGGAACATATTTTATGCACATAATATATGATAGCATACTGACATAGACACGAATGATATGACATAGACACTGACATAGCATACTGACATAGACACGGATGACATGACATAGACACTGACATAGCATACTGACATAGACACGGATGACATGACATAGACACTGACATAGCATACTGACATAGACACGGATGACATGACATAGACACTGACATAGCATACTGACATAGACACGGATGACATGACATAGACACTGACATAGCATACTGACAT